>JBCFYV010003499.1:0-28975 GCA_039000515.1 Timema cristinae
AAATATTTTTTATTTTAGCTCAAAACCTTGAAATTTTATATCAATAGTCGGTTTTAAACAATTTATTACTATTTTAAATGTTGGTTCAAGAAAATATTTTCATTTATTTTTATAACACACTGTTATCTTAAGAATTGGTTGGTCAAACTTTGTAAAACACTTAAGTCACATCAAAGTACATATTGTCATTAAGTTATTTTACAAGTTTGATAAATAAAACTTGTAATATATATGCCTGAATTATTAAATTGGAGATATAATTTTCTACTGATTTTTTGAAGTGATTATTTTTACATTTACTTTTCTTTTACAGAAAGAAAGTATTGGGGATGTGTAAATTTTTTACTGGGTAATTATAACAATATTTTATGTTATATATTCTTAAGCACCCAAAAAATTATGTTTTCATGTTTGTCTTGTCTATTGTCTGTAAATTTCTCTATTTGACCATCCCTGGGGCTAAATCTGATATGGTTTAATGAATATTGTTCTAACTTAATATAATTTTGTTGTGATATAGTTAAAAATCGCAATTTTTGTTTGATTATGAGTATAGTCTTCAAATTAAGGGTTTACAAATGAATAATTTTTGAAAATTGGAAGTTTAAAAAATATATCTAACAATTGTCATTAAAATGGATATCTACGAAGTGTTTGACAAAAAATACATTCGCTTTGAAAGAGGAAAATTAGTAGAAGCTAGTTTACTGTGTCTTTTTATATTGTCACGAAATTATTATCTTAGCGTATGAATCATTGTATAAATACGAATATTTTTAGAAGTGACAAAAAAAATAGGAACAATAAATATATCTTTAATTTTAAACGTATATATTTTAAATGTATGGAATAGTTTTCCAGTCATACCAATAATATAACTATACTATTAGTATAAAATGTAAATACATTTTCATTTTAATTAAACTCAATAATTATTACACATTTATTTGGATCTCATTTTCCTAGTATCATTTCTTCAGCTATATTTTACGTTAATTAAATTGTCTTTTTTATTTCTATAAATAATTCAATCAATTTTTATTTTAATATATAATAAATTTAAGAATAGGAATCCTGAATTGAAATTTATTAAATTAATATATTAATACAAAATATAGAAATGAAAATCAAAAAATTATAATTAAAATATATTTAAATAGTAAAACAAATCTGCTATATTCATATGCTAATAGATATTGCTAATTTGTTTAATGGGGTGTATTGTTTATCATTATTACGTTTTTCTAACGTAAACTACAAATTTTAAACGTTTATATATTAAATTTGTGGAATAGTTTTCTACTTATACCAATAAACAACACTATATTATTAGTATTGATTTTTGATCAATTTTTCAATTTAATAAAACTCAACAAAGTAGTGAGCCTGGTTGGGACTCATTTTCCAAGTGCAATTTCTTAGGCTATTATTTACATTAATTAAATTGTAAAATTATTTATTATAAATATCTCATTCAAGTTTGAATAAAAAGTTATAAAATAAATTTAAGATGAGGAAAAAATTATTTTAAATAAATAAAATTCAAAATAATACAAAATATTGACATGAAAATAACTAGAGTATTAAAACATATTTTACTATTATATATGTATCTAATATATTCAAATGCTAATAGATTTTGCTAATTTGCATAATGAGTTATATTTTTTGTCATTAATATGTTATTTAAAATAAGCAGTTAAATTATAATTATGTATTCAAGACAAATTTAATCAATAAAAACCACGGATTCTGTGTATAGTTGTGTTTATTTCATATTTACTCAATTTAATATAAATAAATTACCTCAATCCGTATTAAATAAAATGTTCAATTTTTTTTTTTTCCAGTTTATTTCCACCATTCGTGGTGTGGCTCTGTTTCACTAAGAAAGGAGGGGTAAGAGGGAAAAATTCGAGCAAGATAGGAATGTTTTTTGAGAACGTAGAAGGACTTGTTAGAAGGCTGGTTGGAGACAATCTTATATGACAGCTTCATTATACTGACATTGTCAAGAACCAAGATTCACAACTAGAAATGGCGAGAGGAAGGAAAAATAACTTCTCCATTATTTTAAGGAAATAAAAGAAAGAAATTTAAAATTAATATGTGTTGTTTAAGTAAGGGATCATCCACATTCTACTTATTAAGAATATTACCATATTTTTCATCAAATATATAATAAAATATGAGTAAAACGTTAAATATTTATATATATTAAGGATTGGCCTCCTCTCCTACAGGTGTAATTTTGGATTTATGGTAAAGTATGACACCTATTGATTCATTCTATTTTAGATTTTTAATAACTACAGTTACCGCAATTGTTTCTAAATTATTCCAAATTAAAGTGATGTTTAAAAAAACCTTAAGGGCATACAGTTATTGAATTTAGATTGATTAGAGAATTTTGATACGGGATTCGTCTCTCAACCCAACTATTCCAAGGTATTTGAAGTTATTATAATCGAATTACTTGGCTTATGTTTTAAGCCTGTCACGTGACAGGGTATAAGAAGAGCTCGATATATTATTTTGTTGACATTTTACAATCTTTAATATATTTTTCGATATAATAGTTTTTTTTTTAATATTTTGGACTCCCCCTTTTATGAGAACACTTTGACAATTACTTTGCACTGCTTTCATTTTAATATCTGATGTGTTAAACATTCTTAAGAAGGCTGCACATTTCTGGGCATGTCTAAACTATGGACAGGGAAGGTAGACATCAACCCGGTCGAGGGCCCTGGCATTTAAATTTAACGAACTGTCACCATCAAGGTATTAAAGACAGGTATGTATCGGCAAATGTGAAATATATCTGAGAAGATCCTGTATGTATGTTTGCTGAAATTAAAATGTTTGTTCAACGATTTTATTCTAAAGTAATTCCCATTACCCAGCCCATTTTCAGTATTAAGATTTCATTATAACATAATTATCGCGTCTCTTTTCAAACTCATTTTATGTGTAAGCAGACCTGTGGAAATAAGTATATTGAACTCCACTAGATAATATTTCTTTTCTTTTTAATCGTTGATGGAGTCCACGCTAGACCAGCAAACACTTTCATTTCCAGTAGTTTAAGAACCTCTTCTTTGACAGACGTTGCATCCTCATTCCTCAGACGCAGTATCGACATATTTGCAAATTTAAATAAAGCCCTGGCTTTAAGATAACTGCAAAAGATTTCTTTAGCCATGTCAATAGCTGGTCTTGAACTTAGGTGATGTAGGATCTAGCCATCTTACAACTTCAGATACCATGAACTATAGTTCAGGCATTGTTGCGTCTTGGCCTTGGAGTGATAAACTTTGAACACACCAATCTATATGATGTACATGTTTGCAGTATATCAGCTATATATGCACGGGGAACCATTGGTAAGCTTTGACGGAAATCTCAACCCAACTTAATCACTTAACAATAAATTGAGTTCAGTTTTCATAATGCATTTCATTAGCAAATAAACCTAATTTAAAGATTGACTTGATTTCATGGTCCCTTCATCACAAATTATTTATTTTGCTTGTATGATTGGTACTGCCTCAGACGAGATCATCTTCATCCTGGACGTGGTCATCTCAACTAATGGCTACGTAACTTTAATTGAGAATGATATGTCCATCCTCCCTTTAAATGTTAGCAATTATCAGCGTGGATGCAACAGGTAGAAAGTGTCCATTGTATCATAAACTGTAGGAAGAGTTTTATAAAGGTGTAACTTACTCCTCTCCCGAGAGCTTCCAAGTAGAAGCAGTTGGACTTCTGTTGTGTATTTTTGTTTTTTGTTTACAACAATTTAAAAACATACTTTGTTCACTCCTAAACGAACCTAGTAATTTATTAGGGGTATCAACTTCTTGTTTAGCGTCAAAGATATATTGGACATTAAGATTAAAATTCTTTGGAGAGTTTTTCAATCCAAGATGAGAATATTATTAACCATGACGTACGAGTATGCTCTGTACGTCCCGGAGAGCTAAATTATCACAATCTTCACACTTTTATGAATGGTTATTATATCTTGAAACATATCTTCTACGAAGGGATAAATAATACCGCCATGTCACTAGTATAAAACCTTATATAAGTGAAACTTTTAAAAGTGGAAACTATCCTGCCATGTCAGAGTCTTGCATCCACTTAACTTGGAAGTAGATGTCTCTATTGAGGCACCTCTATCCTATCATTGCTGTGTCCTCAAGCATAGCCATGCACGTAAATCGCGCGCAGTTGGCAATTTAGGGACAGATGTCCCTGTGCCCGTCATTGATCCATGTCATCACTTAACAACTGGGGGAAAAAACTGCCGTGGCCAGCTTCTATCTCCGGAAGAGTTGACTCCTTCCGTGAGGGCTGTACGCTCATGTAGGGGCGTTAACCCCTCGGAGGAGGTGGTCGTCATATGACTAACCACAGAGATCACGTTAAAAGGCTTTAAACCTAAGTTGAGGTTGCCTTACCAGCTTTCCTATAAGGTAATAGCTACCTATCCCCTAGAGTGTTTGGCGAATACATGGGGCAGGTGCTGCTTCCTTAATTGAGCTCCTCAGAGATGACCTCGTCAAATATTTAGCCCCGTTCCAATTCAGGTATAACCTTTTAGACGTTGCTTGGGGCCTTACATGAGGAGGAACTCTTGCTTGATTACCAGACGAGGAATATCGTACAATTTGGGGCGGGAAGCGAACTGTCCCATCCGAGTCAGATCAATCGCCACGTGGACAATTAACATCTCATAGCCATGAGCCTTCAACCTATATGCTATGCTATAAGCAATTTGTTTCAACGGGAATGCCGAGCAATCAAATTTAATCAAAAAATAATCATAAGTGAAAGTGGCCTGGCCACTAAAACATTATCCGCTAATGTGCCTTTCAGTGCGGAGTTATCCTTGAGCAAACCCATGAGTGGCGCAGCTTCTTTAGGCGTGGTATAGGTAAGTCCATTAACTGATCTTAGCTGTTTATAAATGGCCCGACCAGGAACGTGAAACAAAATAAGTCGTGGTTAGTAGCGCTCCACTTCTGATATACTCAAAGTATATTTGGGTCCTATAACTCTTTACACTCCTCTATTTCCCATTTTCCACCCAAGTTTCTTATCGTAAGCGTAGTATGTGGGTAAGACGCGGTGCAAAATAATAATAATAATAATAATAATATTATGTGGGTGTTCAGTGTAAAAAGTATTTTTTTTAAATTGGCATTAGTAGAATTTAATTTAAACCATCTTATTAGATCCGAATCTTGTGGATATAAGGAATTTAGGGTGACCTGTTGGGGTTGAAAGTAGACAATTTGGTGATAATCTTAATGTACAATCAGACGTAAAATAGACAGCCTGATCATGGATCTTTTTAGCAAAGAGCCGACAAGTGCCCTCTCGTGCTTTCACATATCGGGAATGTAAGTGCATTTCTATTTCTTTGTGTTTATTTTTACATCGCTAATCCAGATATTAATGGAGTTATGTCCTTTGTATAGGTAACAAAATATATTTTTAAAAGATTTTACTTTAGTATACCCTTCTCCATGTAACTGTAAATTAAATCTAAGACTACATTAATCATTATATGGTATTAATTATTGGTTATTTGTCGTGCTTTATCAGTAAGTATTTGTCGTCCATATTGGTTACAGTGTAATTTTGGAATGACATAGGTAAGTCCTTGAAGCACATCCCATTGACAATGCAGGGATAGTAGGGTCAAGCAGTGACGCAGGGACAGTTCACCAAATATTTCAATACAATTCCATGTCTCACAATATTTATTGTCCATTGTTTAGTGAATAGAGAAATAGAGCAAATTAAAAATGCGCATCTAGTGAAGTGTTTAGTTCTCACAGTGGCGTAATTTCAGTATTTGCATTCCTTAGTGAATCCCTGCTTCTAGTTTATTTATTATTTGTGTTATGAACCCTAGGTGAGATTTAGTTTCACCCTCGATTTTTAGCTATGTAATTATTGTGAATCCCCTTTATAATATATTTTCTTAGGTCTGTGTTGTCAGTAGCTGGTGATTTTCATATAGGAAAATGATAATTGGGATAATAACTCAATAAGAAAATACTTTGAATCTAGATTTTCTACCCTAGAAATAGCTAGTTTTTATTATTAGCTTAGTAACACTTGAGCTCCCTATTTCAGCACAATTTGATTCAATTTGTGATTTACATCCACCGTTTGAAGTTTTCAAGTTTCGTACTTCTCTTATAAAGATAGAATCTTATAATTTGTTTCTTCCATAGTAAGTCCCTAAGACATATTTTATAACTTTCATCCGTAATTTTGAATACACGATCTTGTATTTTTCAAGTTTCGATTGTTTATTAAAAACCAGGTATGCTCAATGGCAACCATACCAAATTTAATCTTCTCAACGTTATCGATAAGTAGTATGGAGATCCTTATAAGTACATAACATACAGATTATTATTAGCACCGCGTCTTACTACCCTTTCGGATTATTCGCACTTACGCTAATGTGTAATGGTAGGGTGATTGTGAGATGAAATGGAGGACCTACAGTTTAACGTGGGATTCGAACCACGGTGGAAGCCTGGCATTCCCCACATTTACATGTTGTGATTAATACATGTCTTGTCAGAGGTAGAGGAAGGGTTTGGAACTCAGATAAATCTGTGCTGGGACTGAGGATTGAACCCCGGGCCCCCAGGCCAGAAGTCCAACAACTTAACCCTAGACAACCAGGTAACCTCTTAACAACAATGTTAGTGTATGTCTTAGACTAACAATACTACGTATTATTGTTGCCCATTTTATTTGTATGACTTATGTGTCAGCTTTGAAGGATATTTTCTGACTAGCTCTATATTTTCTCTGTAACAGACAATTTTTTGTTTGTATTACTGATTGTAATTGTAGCTACTTATTTCATGTTCATTAAACCCTATCTTCATTATACCCAATATCTTGTTATGTAAACATTCCCTTGTGTTAGTACCTTTAGCCTATCGGGTAAAAAAGATAATTGGGTGGGACGCAAGTCTTACCAAATGGTGCAACAATTTATTTAACCAGATGTTAAACTTCCTCATGGGTAACCTGGTGGTCTAAGGGTAAGGTGTCAGAACTCTGTGCTGGTGTCCGGGATTCAATCGTCGGTCTCGGCACAGATTTATCTGATTGACAAAACTCTTCCTTCACCTCTGACAAGAAGTATATTAATCACAAATTGTGAATGTGGGTGGAATGCCAGGCTTCCACTGTAGTTCGGATCCCACGTTAAGCCTTAGGTCCTACATTTCATCTCATATTCACCCTACGATTACACATTAGTGTAAGTGTGGTTAACCCGGACGGGTAGTAAGACGCGGTGCTAATAATTAAAAATATATAGTATCGATACATCTTTTACTTGCGAAACTTGTGTAAAGGTTGCTAGTTATACCCTAAAAAAGTATTCAAATATATTGTCTTGAATATCTTAAAATATATCAGGATAACTGTATTCTGTTTGTTAAGGTAAAATACGTTTTATATTTCCCTATACATTAACTATTGGTTTTATATTCTCAAACTCAACACACATAAATGCACTTTTATGTCTACTAATCACCACAGTAAACATTGCATGCAGAAAGAGTATACAATACTAAAAGAATGAAGGGAGATAGCAATTATACACGTCATCAGTCTATAGCTAGACGTTCTACCATGTACACTCCGATCAGCTTACAGTGGGGGTGCTTAAGTTCGATAATTTGGGATTTCAGTATTTTTGTGTAGAATGTTTTTACTTTATTTTTACCTCTTGACAAACACAATGGAGTTCTAATCAACTTGTAAATACAAGGTAAGTAAATTGTTTTTTAAAAGGGTTTCAAATAAGCGGGATAACCAACTATTCACAGTGGAGGACGCAAATCTGTTGCAAATTTAATTTATTTTTTGAGAGTGAAAATCTAGCGGTATATTATAATCACACTGTTGAAAGTGTATCAAAGCCATCAGCAGATGCAACAGGAAAAGCATAGCCAACTAATTGTAAAATTTTAAAAAGCAAAGAAGTATGGCAAGTGGTACACAACCAAACTTTCATAACCAGTAAAAAAAATCACAAACCGTATAGCCAGAAAATTATTGTTCTTGATGGTTTTGACTTGTATTTCATTCTACAACTTATTATGGAGGTTCCACATTGTTAAAAATAAAGTAGCAACTTTTAATAAATCGTTAGCAGTAGGCTTTGTACTAGAAGAAATCAATTTTACTGGAACAAAGAATCACTGAGAATAGCATTTGAAAAATTTGGTTTAAGTTTGAAAAGTGTAAAAATAATATATTAATCAAGATGGAGAAAAACCAAATAGTTATTTAATTAGAGGCCTGTGGTATATTTTGATGAAACCTGGAATCAACCCTCACGCAATGTGAGTAAAAGCTGGCAAGACCCAGAAACAACAGAAGTATTGAATAATGACTGTGCAGGACAGAGGTGTATTATCGTCCATGCCATCTCAGAGCAGGGATTTGTATCAAATCCATTCCTCTTATTTTCAAATCAAAAACAAAAAGTGATCATAATAAAATGAATTTTATAACATCTCTAAGTTAGTGAAAGAAATACTTTTCCCCAACCTTTCTCAAAATAGCCTAACTGTAATGGGAAATGCACCCTATCATACAGTTCGAATAAATAAGCCACAAACAAGGGGGTCACGAAAGGTTAAAATGCAGCTGTGTTTGGATACAAACCGTATTATTTACGAAGAAGAGATGATGAAAAGTGATTTCTTTGAAACAGTCTGCTACCTACTTATGTTTCACAAATTTTACATAGATCATTTAATTGGACAACATGGGTACCTTGTTATTAGGTTATCTCCCGACTAATATTTGCTTAACGTTAAGGAATTGATTAGGAACATGATGAAATCATGAGTCACGACCAAAAATATAGCTCAAAGCAATTTAGAAATAAAACATTTAACTGAAAATGTAATCAATAGTATCACAGAGAAGGATTGGCAACACATTATAACACACATATAGATTATTGGAAAAAATGATGGTTAGATAGAAGAAAAAATTGAATAAATTATGATTCTTTTTGAGATGAAAATTATATTGACAACATTAGTACGTCAAGTAGCTATGGTAACAACACTGACGGACAAATATCGGGTGTCAAGGAGTTAATTTAGTATTTTATAGTAAGTTAGAACTTCCTATGTATTCAACTTAACTTAGCGGAAGTCTCATATTAGCCAAGTAAAGCCACTCATGTCCCATTTGCTAATTGGTACTGACTTTACTAGAGTGCTATTGTTATCACTTCTCACCACTTCACCTTTCATACTCTAAAGGGATTAACGCACTTGATCACGAGAAGGGTGTCTTCGGTGTCGAGTAGTAGTTTCGCCATCAGCGCAAATGGATATTTAATAGTGTCTGTGAAAGCGCAGTTTATCAAATGCATATAAATTGGGTTCCTTCAATAAAAGACACATTTAGACCTCAAGTTGACGAAGAAAGACATGTTATTTAGAATTTTTTTTTTAGCAAATTTTATATATTTCAAAAGGATCAAACGGATCTCAAATGAATCTTTACTCTAATTTTTAAAATCTAAAGAGTTTGTATTTTTTTTCTCTTTAAAAGGTAAAGCTCTTACTATTTTACTCATCAACAATATTGTTAAGTAATAATTTTGATTAAAACACTTTTTTAATTTATAATAAGCATATATTCTTTAGTTTTAAATCAGAACAAACTACAAAATCATTATGTTAAATTGATGTATTCACAGTAATAATTTAACCAAAATATTTCCAGAAAATGGCTTGCTATCGTGAGTGGAGATTTTAATCTTTTCTATTTATTTATACACGTCATATAAGTACAAGAATGTAGAATAAGTGAGTCAATAGGTGTTTAACATAGTATTTTAATATCTTGTTCCATAAACAAATATAATTTGTGATGAACTTTATTTGTTTAAATGTAAATTAAACAAAATTTAAACATGAATGTAGTAAAATTTGTTTTTCTCATGTGCTACTTAAGTATCATTGATATTAAATTTTATAAATCAATGGAAAATGTCCATTGTAACAGTAATTTTACAAATATAATTGACTACATCATCGACTGGACTCTAAGAAATACGACTAACCCATTGGCCATGGTGATTTTACAAAATAACAATAACCACATATCAGTAGAGTTATTCAAGAAGCTGGAATATTACCCTACCTTAACCTTAAATATTTACGGAGACAATAACTTGACATTAAGTGAAATAATTCCCGATGGTTATGGTTTGAAAAACTTAATAGCCACGCCAAAAGTAGTATTTTGGTTTCTTAAACCAGACAAGTCAAATTTCAGGGTGGTTTTAAAACAATTCAATGACACTTTTCACAACTACCCAAGAATACCATTTATACTAATAATAACATTAGTAGAGCAGGAAGAATTATACACATTTAAAGAAGAATGCCAAAATACGTGGGATGAGTTTCACATTTTAAATGTTATTTTGGTTTATATTTCTCACTTTTCTTTAGCAAACCATGAGAATCAAAATATTTTAATTTATCAGAATATTATAGCGAGGGCCTGGTTTTTCAACCAGTTTAGTGAGAAACAATCATATTTAGAACTATCAACAAACTATTTACAACTTGAAAATAAAAACATATTTTTAAATAAATTATATGATATCTTTGGATACGCGATAAAAATAACTGAAAGTAGAGTTATTTATGGTCTGAAATCAGGATACACACGATATGAACATAACGTTATAGGAAACTTTATTCGACATATAAATGGAACAAAGGTGATCATCAAGACGGAACATCAAAATGATGTAGGCGCTGCTAGTGAAGATGTAAGATCTGATACAATACCGGATATAATGGCAAATTCATTTCTAAAGCACACAAGGAATGTATTCAGATCTACAATTTCTGGTGAAGTTGATTGTTTATCTATCTTGGTGCCTAAAGCTCAACGTTTCCCTGAATATATGAATGTAGTTCTACCTTTCGCCAAGAGTACTTGGCTAGCTACGTTATTCACACTACCAATCCTTACATTAACGTGGAAACTAATCCGGCACGACGCTTCTTTAGAAACGAGAACGCTATTGGAAATGATCAGAATTTTGGTGATTGGTTCGACATTATTATCGGTGGTTTCCGTTGCTCAAAAATATGTTCTTGTTTTGTGTTTATGGTTAAGCTTGGTACTTGGGAGCGTCTATCAGGGAAGTTTGACCAGCTACTTGACAATACCTCATTACTACCCCGATATTGATACGTCAGCGGAATTGGTGGAGTCAGGTTTGTTGCTAACGTTACCTAATTTTGATGACTCGGGCGAGATTGTTGACATTTTTATGGATGGTTTGGACAAGAATGATAACATTTCTATGACTATATTACAAAGGTCTTATTTTGTTATTGACATAAAGAAAGCACTAGATATGGTTGCCTTGAATCGTACAAGAGCATATTCCGATGTTTCAAGACTAGTACAGCTGTACATTGAGATCAACGAGTATTATGAAGAAGGATACCCTCTGATGCACATGATGGACGAGTGTGTTTACCCAATGCGTATTGTTCTACAGTTCCCCTTCGCTTCTCCTTACGAAGAGAGACTTAGTTCCGTAATGAGAAGGATGTACGAAGCAGGGCTACCGGATAAGTGGCGTAAAGATGATACGTATGAAGTGACTCTCTCGGCTCGTAACAGGGCTAAACCAGTCCATCTGAAACCTTTGGGACTCGGTCATGTACAGATGCCCTTCTACTTAATTTCCGGAGGTTTAATACTCGCCTGTATTTCATTGGTATGTGAGATATTAGTAAACGTATTCATACGTTAATAAAATAAAAATAAAGTAAGTGTGGTTAGTTTTAAATAATAATTTAATATTGTTATATATTGTTATATTTAATAAGTAAAATATTAGTGTGTCCTACTTTACGATTTGAATTTAAGGTGTGTCACTCTATCATCAATTCTTATAAGTAGTTTAACCTTTAATAAAATAACTGAAATTTTTATCTTTCTTAAATCAATAATGAATTGGAGCAATTAAACTTTGAATTTTTTTTATTTTGAATCTTATAAAATAAACTTAAGTGGCTCCACTAATAATATTGAGGATTATTTTAGGTCAGTTATAGTTTAATTTTAACCATACTTACTTGAAGGATTTGTGATTCGATATATTTTTCAATCCTATATTTAGGATAACATTATTGAAAAAGTCTTAAATACAATAGTAACAATTCTCGCGTTGTTTTATAATTTAAGTTATGAAAGTACAACAACGTTTGCACATTTAACTTTTAATGACTAGTAAAACTTAAAAATCTAAATGATAATTTGAGTAGTGGTGTAGTAGCCGTTTTAATTTTTATATTTGTAAATTAAAAAATTACATATGATTATGAGCATTGAACCCTGGATAGTTGGTATGGCTCGTTAATGCTCTACCTTAAACTATTAGCGTAAATTACCCGAGTATGGTAATAGTCCAAAATATCTCACAGGTAACTCAATGTCAAGCAATTACAAAAGCTACGGGCTCTATTCTCGTAACTCAGGTCTCATTATTCATAAGTACGAGTTATCATTTAAATTGATTGATCTAGTATTTAGATGACAGTAAGTAATAAATAAAATTTAAATTGATTATAAATTAATCAATAGAATAATAATTTACAAACTTTTACACACAGTTTGTTTGTGTATTTGTTACATATCTACTCACTAAAAATATTATCATATTGTAAACATACATACATACATACATACATACATACATACATACATACATACATACATACATACATACATACATACATACATACATACATACATACATACATACATACATACATACATACATACATACATACATAAGTACACACATATACAGGAAGTACGCATTGGTCATGGATATTGGAATTCATGATGCCACGAGCGAGCGCCAGTCCGTCCGTGTATTCCGGGACTGGTAAAGCAAAGGGCAGGCCTCAGGGAACTGGGGTAAGCTCCTGTTGAGCTGAGGGTATACCCGTTCCTGATTTGTTCGGCCCGCCCCCTTGCGTACGAAGCGCTGGTGAAGATTGAATGTTAGCAGGATTTTTTAAAAGTCAACTATATAGAATGGAGGTGGATACAGTCCCAAGCAAGGAGACAGAACGAGGACTAAAGGCTCTCTTCCGACTAGAGAAGGAACTGGATGACCTATATCGGGACGTCAAGCTGAGGACTAACATCGATAAGGAGATTCGTGCAAAAATGAGCAGGGTTATGAGCACTTTTGAGCTGGCAAAACTAGTTATAAGTGATGTTTCAAGCGATGTTTGACCAGCAAAATGGCGTGGAGGCCGATATCCGAAAGGATCAAAGTCGTGAGCAGTCCGTTGGGAGCGAACGCAGGGAACCCTCTGAACCACAGACTCAGAAGGGTGCAGAAGTTCAGTCCCCTGCGAGGAATAAGGAGAAGCCCCTGGAATCCCCACGACACGTGTTGTGTGCGGCGCCGACGGGGTCCATCCCAGAAACATCAGAAGGGCGAGAGAAGACGACGGCGGACAGAGTGGACCATAGGCATCAGGAAAATGGGATAAAACCACCGGAGTCAGTAGAGAAAAAAAAGGCACCTGTTAAAAAGTTGAAGAAGCGACAAGAAAGACGTAAACAAGAGAAAATGTTGCGCCCAAATGTGGTGATTGTCAAAGCTAAGGAGGGAAACTCCTATGCTGACATCGTGAAGTCCCTGAAGAGTGACCCTAAACTCCAGGACCTCAAGGAAAACGTAAGCAATATGCGGAGAGATGCTGCGGGGAATCTCCTGCTGGTCTTGAACCGCAAAGCTAAACAAGAAACTGGAGATATTCGTCAGGCGATCCAGGAGCAACTGGTGAACTCAGCTGAGGTCACTAGCAGGACAGACATGAAGTCCATTGAAATAAAGGACCTCGACGAATTCACGACAAGAGACGAGATATGTGATGCTATCCGTCAACAAGTAGAGGGGACTAACGTCAAACCCGATGCTATAAAATCCCTTCGACAGGCGTATGGAGGAACGCAGATAGCGGTTCTTGTCCTTACTGCTAACCATGCGAAACTCGTCCTACAAAAGGACAAACTGAAGATAGGATGATTGGTTTGCAGAGTAAGAGAGAGTCTCTCCCCTGAAATGCTTTAGATGCCTAGAGTTTGGTCACTTGGCTAGAATGTGCAAAGGCCCGGATCGGTCGAAGCAGTGCACCAAGTGCGGAGAAACCACACACATTGCCAAGGACTGTGTGAAGGCCGAGATGAAATTCCTCCTGTGCAATGAGAATTTGGACAGGAATCATCGAACAGGAAGCAGTGCGTGCCCTGCTTACAGGGAAGCAATGACGTTACTGAACAAGAGAAGACGATGAGGTTCCTTAAGTTAAATCTGAATCATTGTGAAGCAGTACAGGACCTCTTATGGCAGTCTGCAAGTGAATTGAGCATTGACTTGGCGATCCTCTGTGAACAGTACCGGAACTTAGACATTTTGTCGTCCTGGATACCGGACCGTACTGGCAAAGCCGCTATCTGGATGCGCAGGGGTTTGTTCATCGAGGAAAGACAAACAGTAAAAAAGATGGATTCGTCTGGACAAAGGTGAGAGACATCTACGTTTGCAGCGTCTACGCTCCACCTAGCATCTCCCTGGAAGGATTCCAGCACATTCTGGATGAAATCGCTGACGAACTACGAGGCAGAAGACCTGTTATTATAGCTGGTGATTTTAATGCCTGGGCTACAGCCTGGGGCAGTATATTGACCGACAGACGCGGTGAGATCCTTCTGGATGCACTCTCTCTGATGGATATGGTGATACTGAATATCGGTATCACTGCTATTTTCGAGAGGAACGGCAAATGCTCCATCATTGACGTGAATTTCGTGAGCTAAAACCTGGCCTCCCGCATGGTGATATGGAAAGTCAGTGATCACCTGACACAGAGTGACCACCAGGCGATCATATTCGAGATGAAACCACCCAGAGACCAGTAAATCCGGGTAGGGAGAGGACAAGAGGCTTGAACGGGTGCTCCTTTGATCGAGGAACCTTCATCGCTTGGATGGAGGACAGTGACATTGAGCCGAGTGATACGCTTGATCAGGTAGTCGCGCAGTTAATGACGCTTGTCACCGACGCTTGTGACGCTGCTATGACGAGTCGTTCCTGTAATCACCGACACAAACCAGCGTTCTGGTGGAACGAGGAGATAGCTGAACTCCGTAGAAGATGTCTCCGAGCTAGGAGAAACGCACAGCGTGCAAGGGGTCGTTCGACCTTCTCTGCTCTCAGAAGCCAATATGCCGAAGCCAGGAGAACCTTGGGCAAAGCCATCAAGGCCAGCAAACGACGGTGCTGGAAAGAGATGTGTAAGGAGGTTGACCAGGATCCCTGGGGCAGACCCTACAGGACGGTTATGGCTAGGATGAGAAAACAGGATTCGGCTTCACCTACTTGTCCGGAGTTCTTGGATAAGATAGTGAACACTCTCTTCCCACGACAATCGGATGTAGTGCTCATTGAAAACCGATCAGATGACCTTGAAGAAGAGCCACCAATCACTTGTGAAGAACTACTGAAAGCAGCTTGCAAAATAGGAGACAACAAGGCTCCGGGCCCGGACGGAATTCCGAATGTAGCACTGAAAACTGCAATCAAGACGAGACCAGACTTATTTATCCGAGTCTACAAGGCGTGTCTGAGAGAGGGGCATTTCCCAGACTGCTGGAAATATCAACACCTTGTTCTCCTTCCGAAAGGGGCCAAACCACCAGACGAACCATCATCATATCGTCCAATCTGCCTCCTGGACACATCTGGAAAATTGCTTGAGAGGATCATTGCTGACAGAATAGAGGTATTCAGTGAGGGGCCACAGGGCCTCTCTGGAAACCAACTAGGATTCCGTAAATGCAGGTGTAAGATTGATGCGATAGATAAAGTTGTAACAATTGCCAGGGACGCAATAGCAGGCAGAAGCTGGTCGAAAGGCACTAAGATATATTGCGCCATCGTGACCCTCGATGTGAAAAATGCGTTCAACTCTGCTAAATGGAGCTGCATCATGGAAGCGCTTTGGAAGATGGAGGTACCTACCTATCTTCGGAGGATGATAGCTAGTTACTTCTCAGATAGAGTCCTGACCTACGACTCTGAGACGGGTCAACGAATGTACCGGGTAACTGGAGGAGTGCCGCAGGGAGCAGTTCTTGGTCCTCCGCTGTGGAACATCATGTATGATGCGGTGCTGAAGCTTCCATTGCCGGACGGAGCTACGATAGTGGGATTTGCCGATGACATCGCTATAGTTGCTGTTGGAAAGGTCCTCGATAAGGTTACGTACATATCGAACAGAGCTATCGCCAACATCCGTCAGTGGCCTTCTTCTGTTGGCCTGCAACTAGCAGATCACAAGACGGAGGCAGTACTAGTGACAGGAAGGAAAATCAGAGAATCCATCACCCGGAATGTAGGAGACAATGCCATTATATCTCAACCTTCACTGAGGTACCTGGGCGTGCAAATAGATGCCAAGTTACGCTTTAACGACCATCTTCGGAACGTAAGCCAAAAATCAGAAAAGGTGGCAAATGCGCTTTCAAGCATCATGCCCAAAACGGGAGCCCCAAAGCCGAGCCGCAGACGTCTGCTTTATACGGTCACAAGCTCCATTATGCTGTACGCAGCACCAGTCAGGTCACCGGCAATGAAAGTGGCGGTGCATGTCCACATGTTGAACAAGGTACATAGGAGAATGGCACTGCGTGTTGCATGTGCCTACCGCACAGTATCTGGCGATGCTGCTTGCGTGATAGCAGATATGACGCCTATCGACCTCTTGGCAGACGAGCGAAATAGGATTTACCGCCAGACCCGGACTCCTTCCGAGATCACGAAAACAACCATCGTGAGGGACGAAAAGAAGAAAACCATGGAAATGTGGCAAAGACGCTGGGACTCATTGACGAATGGTAGATGGACCCACCGTCTTATTCCAGTAGTGTCACTCTGGAATACGAGAAAACACGGTGAGACGGACTTTTTTTACCTCACCCAGCTCCTGACAGGCCACGGATGCTTCAGGTCATATCTGGAGAGATTCGGGCTAGATGATTCACCATCCTGTCCAAACTGCACAGAGTTGTAAGAGACTGCGGAGAACGTCTTTTTCGGGTGTCCCCGCTTCGCTGCTGAGGAGGAGGAGTTAGATAGGCGACTCCAGACGAGATCAACTCCAGAAAGCATCGTCAGTTTGATGCTGCTCAACGAGGACAACTGGAAGGCTGTTGCGGACATGGCTTCGCGCGTTGTGAAGAACCTCAGGGTAGAGGAAAGAGAGAGGAGTAGACCACCTAGATAATGGCAACAACGGAGTAGGCAGTTAGCCATCCAGCCTCACGTGAAGTAATGCCTGACGGCCGTTCCGCGTGAGGTTTTTTGGAGAACATTCTCTAGGTGGGGTACAGAGCTGTACCCGGGGGTTTTAGTGGGTAGGGTTCTACATTTTGTAGTTAGGTACGTCGGGAATATGGAATATTATTGCCGTACACCTAGAGTCACCTTCTCTAGTGGAGTCCCACAGTCTTTCAGATGGATCTGAAGGCTCCGTAAAAAGGATTTCCCTCCTCGTTAAAAACAAACACATATACATACATACATACACATATACATACATACACATATACATACATACACATATACATACATATACATACATACACACACATATACATACATACACACATATATACATACATACATACACATATACATAGGTCTACTTACATATACATACATACATACACACATACAAATGTTGGTTCAAGAAAATATTTTGATTATTTTTATATCACACTGTTTATCTTAAGAATTGTTTGGTCAAACTTTGTAAAACACTTAAGTCACATCAAAGTACATATTGTCATTAAGTTATTTTACAAGTGTGATAAATAAAACTTGTAATATATATGCCTGAATTATTAGAGTGAAGATATATTTATCTACTAATTTTTTGAAGTGATTATTTTTACATATACTTTTCTTTTTCAGAAAGAAAGTATTGGGGTTGTGTAAATTTTTGACTGGGTAGTTATAACAATATTTTATGTTTTATAGACAACATACATCTACAGAGAGAGATAATATATATATATATTCTCTCTATAGAGAGAGATGTTTTCTATAAAAGGTAGGAAACCTTTTAGGAAAAAAAACCTGGGTCAATACTCTCGGATGAGAAAGCGAATTAATCTTTCACCACCAAGAGCATATTATACTATAAGATAATCGTATTTTATTTCAGTTTTCTATCGCCATGTTTGCGTACAATTTATACGCATGGACAAATTTAAAAAAATGTGTATATAGCTAATTGTTTTAATACATAGCTAAGAATAAAAAAGGTGGTTTGTATTTCTTAAAGGCTATACGGGACGCACACTTCTATTTGGATACATTAAACCAACATGTACTTTACTAACACAGATAAAGTTATTAAATTATTATTATTATTATTATTAGCACCACGTCTTACTACCCGTTTGGGTTATACGCACTTGCGCTAATGTGTAATGGTAGGGTGATTGTGAGATGAAATGAAGGACTACAGTTTAACGTGGAATCCGAACCACAGTGGAGGCCTGGCATTCCCCACATTCACAAGATGACTTGTCAGAGGTGAAGGAAGGGTTTGGTAATCAGATAAATCTGTGCCGGGATCGAGGATTGAATCCCGGCCGCCAGCACAGAAGTCTGACACCTTACCCCTAGACCACCAGGTCACCTACCATAGATAAAGTTGATCACTCTTAATATAATTTTGTTAATATGTATATTTAGTTAGTTAGCATACATACCAACATTTACTTTACTATCTATTAAAACCATTAGCTATATACACATTTTTTTAAATTTGTCCATGCAACATTGCCAAGTTAATATAAATCTAACATAAAATAAATGTTATATTTTAGTAGTTAATTCTTTTAACACCACGTTTTATTATCCATTCAAGCTATACGCTTATCAACTGATAGTTCTAATGTGTTAGGGATTCTAAAGGTTCAATTTAGATTAATTGTACCTGCATTTACGAGGAGGACAATGTGGAAAATCAAAATTATGAATGATTTTGAAGAGTTATAATAACATAGCTATTGTTTTACCCCACGAAATTAAATAGGCAGTTAGATTCTACAAAAATGCATATTAAGTATTAGTTTAACGAATTAAGAAAATTAAAATATAAATTAACTTTAATTTGTTATGTAAAACAAGTTGAAATTTCATCATATGTAAAGGTCTAGTGATTACCTTGTTGACCTTCTGTATAGTTTAATTTAAAACTAATATTTCAGTTGTTCATATACAATTTAGTTGGTTTATTTTAACAAAATGCGGTGCTACTTTTAAAGTTGTGCGCATATATAGTAATTGCCAAAAACCTTATTTTGATAACATGTTATCTGTTTATTGATACACCACATACAATGCTCATAAGTACACAAATTATATTCGGTATCACCTGGTTGTAGAAATTTAAATTTTATGTCATTTTTGGTTGTTTTTTTAAATTTTAGGCTATGTTTTCTTGATCTGCGTCCTTTTAAAATAATATCTAAGTGCTTTTATGAATTATTTAATCACTTTAGTAATTTATGAATTATTTTAAGCCATTTATGTTGAATAAGAATGCTACCATCTTATACTACAGCCAGCGAAATATGCTATTAGCTATTGGTTTACTAAGAAAGTATTAGAGAAATATATTATAATAAGTGTTTTCCTAGCAACATTATATATAAATTAAAAACGTATTTTTCAATAAGATAATATAATAGAAACTTACTACGTCACTTTTAAATTAAACATGAAACAAATTTTAGCTAATATTTTTCTAATAGAATACTACACACATTAAATAAATAATTTTAATAGAGTACTAGACAAATTGACTACGTGTGTTCAAACCAAATAATAGATATATTAATACGTATTTTCTATTAAAATATCTAGTCTAGGTAATATTTTCTTACTTTAAGGACATGGACTATATTTCTCCACTAATTTATAACAATGTAGTTTTATTAATATATGTGCGTTGCAAGTTTATAAAAAACATTTTTTACAAGGAATTACCCCTTATTGATCCTGCCGGGATATGAACACAATTCTCTCTGTGTAAGTTAACCAAGTGCACTCAACGACTTGGGTCATACGGTCATCGACGCGGGTGATATTTCTTTAATCGCAGTGGGGAAAATGGAGCTGAGAATGTGTTTCTGTGTATCGGGTGCATGTTGGCATATCTGTTGGAACATCTTGTCACGGAATATGACGGGAACGTGCCCCATTCGACCGGACAGTCAGGCAGTTTCGGAAAGTGCCGGAGCTACTATTGATCCCCTCCCTAACCAGCCTAGGCAGCCCCCACCCCCCCACCCTACTTGTCCTCTTTGACCTATTGACCCCTGCCAACATATACTTTCTCACAACACATTCCTGCATGGCGGGATAGTGTTCTCTGCAATGACAATACACTGTATAATTATCATCTCCGAGGTAAATACGTGATCACTATTGAGGAGACAGTGTCGTCACTCTCTTGTTTTATAGGGGTCAATATTCCCTACATATATGACACTTTTTTCAAATTTGGTTTGTAAAGGTTACCAGCAGCTCCTTCTTGATCAAAACATCTCCTTCCTTAACTTTTCAAATTAGATGTCTTAAAATCAAATCTCATTCCCCGGATATTATTATTATTATTATTATTATTATTATTATTATTATTATTATTATTATTATTATTATTAGCACCGCTTTTTACTACCCATTCGGGCTGTACGGACTTATACTGATGTGTAATGGTAGGATGATTGTGAGATGAAATGGAGGACCTACAGTTTAACGTGGGATCCGAACCACGGTGGAGGCCTGGCATTCCCCACACTCACAAGTTGTGATTAATACACGTCTTGTCAGAGGTGAAGGAAGGGTTTGGTAATCAGATAAATCTGTTCCGGGACCCAGGATTGAACCCCGGACCACCAGGTCACCCTCCCAGGATAGTACCTAACCTGGTAATGTAATACAGCTCAGCTCAGGCATCTTAAGGTGGGAATGTATAAAACGTGACTTAAGGTCAATGTTTTTGTACCTTTTAGAGCAAAACCTTTTTTTTTAAATAAAATATTGCTCCAGTACAAACCTAGTTTAAATTTCTTCAAATAGTGATATCAACAACACTTGAATATCCATCATGAGCATAGAGACATGAGATGTAAAAACTTTTTGAATATAGAGAAAACTTGGTCATTAAATTCCAGGACACCCTTGATAGATAATCAAGAATAATGCTCCATCTGTCAAATGTGAATATGAGAAGAAAAATTTTAACTAGGTATATACTAGAATTTTTTTTTTACCTAGAGGTTTGATATAAAAATAGCAAATTTCTGCCTATAATACTTTTTTTTCTAATCTCCTACCTTAAGAGCCTATCTACACCTTCGGATAATACTCCAACTATATAATACATTTTAAACTAGATATTGTAACGTGGTGCACATTTCTCTGTTCTACTTAATAAACGGTGCAATTGAGACAAATTACACCATTTTAATAAATTGTAAAAAATATTTTTTTTTTATAAAAAATTATATCCTAATTTCACTCCTGTCTGGTGGAGAGTATAGAAAACGACATTTTAATGCGTTTTCTGGTTTTATATTACTCGTGTATAATACAGGTTGTCTCTAATAAAACCGGCCCCAAACACGCACCATTTCAAAGTTTGTGTTCTAAGTGTGCACCACCAGCCGCAATGCATTTGTAACCAGTTTAATTTCAAACACTTTGTATTTCCTAATAATTTGGTTGAGAGGTGCGCTCTTGGATGTAAGAGTTCAGAAAACTATAGAATTATTATTATTACTATTATTATTAATAATAGTAATAATATTTAGCACCGCGTCTTACTACCCATTCGGGTTATATGCTTTAAGTACTAATTACGTTAATGGATTTAGGAATTGAGAAGGTTGAATTAGAGGAAGTGAACCCGCATTTGCATGGAAGGAGAGTGAAAAACCATTTAGGACCCCCCCCCCTCCAGTTCTCCCGACCGAGATTCGAACCTCGATCTCCCCAACCTCAGCAGTCGAGCTCAACACAAGCGCGCCAGCCAACTACGCCACCGAGGCGGGTTACTATTATTATTATTATTTATTATTATTAGGGTTTAAACGCCCATCGACCCATTGAGGTCATTAAGGCCTTATAGAAATCTATATCAATTTTTTTTATTGTTTCACAACATAACATTTTATTATATTTGAGAATTAGTACCAAGCCGAAGGTTCGATTCCTTTAGTTTTGTTTATCGACTCACTTTTTGTGTTCTAATAGTTTAAGGTGTAATTAGTTCAATAGACTGGACTGCGATGACGGATATATCAGGGTTCAAATCCCGGCTGGATGTACAGAGGGTGGTTTTTAGTAAATGGTTTTTAATTCTTCAGCCACGCAAATTTTCGTAATATTCCTCTAAATTCAACCCTCCTCTTCCTAAAGTACTGTAGAAACTAAAACATAATTTGCATACACTCTAAACGGGTAATAAGACATAGTACTAAAAACTAAAACTAAAAATTGTTTGCTGTCAAAATTTTATTTAAACCATGCCGCTTCAGCCATTGTGTTAAACGTGTATTTATAGCTTTATAATAGTTTTCATCATATATTAAAAATATGTTGTCCATATTGATGTTTTGAATTTTTTTTTTTAATTCAAAGTAATTTGGGTCATTCTTAAAATTTAAAAAGATACTATAGACTGCTCATATACTTCAAGAATATTCTATTTTGTCACACTGAAAAAGAATAAATAGCCAATACAGCTGTCAAATTTTAATAAAAATATATTTTTTGCAAATGCGGATTACAGATTGTTCCTAAACTCATATACGCAAGCTGACAGCTATACTTTATTCCGCAATTCAAGTGCATCTTCGGTCAGGTAATACACAGATATTAATTAGGCTAATGGAATATGAATGTTTAAGGCATAATTTTACAATCTTCCCCATTTGCGATGAAAGCGCTTTTTTTTTTTTTTTTTTGCCAAAATAAAAATAAAATGTCCTCCGGTAGAAACAGAGAGTTTAATATCCTTTCCATGGTGGTATCAATATTAATTGTTGAATATCTCTCATTAGCATAGCAGCATTAGACTAAAAACTTTTATATGAAGATAAAAAGTTGTCATTAAATTCCAGGACACCCTTAAATGATATTCAACAACTGTTGAGGTCACCATGGAAAATAAATTAAATTCTTAAGATTCTACTCGAATTATTTGGTTTATTTTAAACAAATAATGTTTTAATATAAAAACTGCAAAAATATTTCCCTTAAATCGCGTTTCCTGAACACCCACATTAAGTGTGGCTAAACAATATTTAGAGATTTACAAAAATTACCCATTTCTACCTCCAAGCTCAGTAGGAGAATATTATTTAATCAATTGCCCACAATTATAAAATCAATACATTTTAAATGTTTTTATTTATATTTTACCGCTATTTTATTTTCGGATGAAATTAAATTTATTTTCAATAATATTTTTTCTGGTTAATTTTCTTGAAAATCAAAATAATTTAGTCTAATTTAAACTGATAAATCGGTTATTATTTACCCATAGATAAAATCATTCCAACTTTTAAAGGATCAATTTAAAAGTTTTTTTTTATATTTTTAACCCGTTATTAATCTAGATTATTAGTTTCCTACTCAATTTTTAAAACCCCTAAAGTTAATATACTTGTCCGATTGTGAAAAGCATTGGCATCATGAGGCGATAAGGGGGTAGGAAGCCATTTTGTTCCAGTTTGATCCAGATCCAATCAATTAATTAAAAGGTTATTAGGATCAAAGACACGCCCTTAAAATAATGTAATGTTATGTTCAAAATGAAAATGTTAGAGAAAAGTGAAGTTAATCATTAAAGACATAACAATTCACAACCGCATCGGTGGGAATGCAGTTTTCATCCACTCTGATTTTCAGGCTATGGGAGGTTGCGATAGGAGTCTCACTGGGTGTACCGAAAGTTGTTTTTTTTTCCTAAATGCTTTATCACTTTCCCTTTACATAAATAAGGGTGCTCATTCTCTAAAACTCTACCCTGATGATAAAATAATATGGAAAGTATATTATTATTATTATTATTATTATTAGCACCACGTCTTACTACCCGTTCGGGTTATACGCACTTACGCTAATGTGTAATGGTAGGGTGATTGTGAGATGAAATGGAGGACCTACAGTTTAACGTGGAATCCGAACCACGGTGGAGGCCTGGCATTCCCACACATTCACAAGATGGAGAGTAATTAAATGTGTCATATTAAATAAATAAATAAAATAGAAATATACATTTAATTTAAAACCAACTACTATAATTGTGAATTATTAATCCACTTCTGTGGCTGCGTGGTATAACGCGCTACTCTCGCAGTAGACTAAACTGCCGATGACTAGGAGATCGAGGTTCGAATCTCAGTCGGGTATAATGAATGTTTTTTTTTTAATCTGTTCTCTCTCTCTATTTATCCTTGCAAATGCGGATACGTTTCCTATAAATATAGTCTTCCTATTCTCAAAGCCATTAGCGTATAATCCGACCAGATAGTAAAATGCGGTGGTAAAAAAAATCTTACCTGCTATTTATAGATTTATATACTAATAATATTAAACTGACCTACTGACAACGGGGAGATTTGGGTGCGAATCCCGGTTGGTTCTACTGGGGTATTTTTTCCTAAGTAGTTTATCATTCTACTTCCAGGCAAATGCGGATAGAGTACCTTTAAAACTCTGCACTACTCATCCATTATCTCTAATAAAGTAATTGGTCAAATATTTGTACAACCTGGACAATTAGTAACATGCGGCGATAAAAAATTGACAACTATTTAAAACTAACGAGCTAAACTCTGAATTGATACATGTAAATTGGATGACCTGGCGGTCTAGGATTAAGGTGTCAGACTTCTGTACTGGGGTCCGGGTTCAATCCTGGATCCCGGCACAGATTTATCTGATTCCTTCACCTCTGACAAGACGTGTATTAATCACAACTTGTGAATGTGTGAAATGCCAGGCCTCCACCGTGGTTTGGATCCCACGTTAAACTGTAGGGCCTCCATTTCATCTCATAATCACCCTACCATTACACATTAGCGTAAGTGCGTATAGCCCGAACGGGTAGTAAGACGCGGTGCTTAGTAATAATAAATAATAATTAATAATAATAATTAAATTCTTAATGTAAACAGAGTTGACATTTTTTATCTCTTTTCTACTATTCATAACAATCCAACAGTTATATCATTTTCCATTTTTTGTTTTGCATGCAAAATGAAATGTTTAACCTCAAATGCCAAAATGAAATGTTTAACCTCAAATACATATCAAAGCAACTTATTTGAAAATAGAAACTTTTCATTCGCCAACATTCTAACGACACAACAATGAAGAGAGATTTAAGTTCCCAGTTCTCTTCTCCGTTACCTCGGGGATAATTGAATTCTATACTTTGTCTTCACTGCTTTAGTTTGGATAAAGAGAGGTTACTTGTTAACTTCAGAGCTGAAGGAAAGTTGGAAGATGTTCATGGGTATGAGGACGAAGAGAAGAAAGAAAAGAGAGAAAAAAAGAGGTGAAGAAGAGATGGTTACAAAAATATAAGGGAAGGGAGGTTTTGGGGGTTGTACGGGAAAAAAGAAGTTAGGTGGGACATGAAAAGTCTTCAAATTTTACAGAGGAGAAATCAAAGAAAAGATGAAAGTCAGCAGTTATAAAAATACAAAAAAAAATACAGTTTATTTGATTTTCATTTTATCTGAAAATATTAACGGGAAGCCATAAAGAACTAATATATATATATTTTTCTGATTAGAGAAGTCTAGTATTGGTGATCACGCTGTCTAAGGCATGAATACGCACCAGAATTGATTTTTGATGACGGGTATATAGAGATTTGAATCTCTTCCCATCTTCACTAATGCGGGTGCAATGTTTTTAATTTTTTTTATTCCTACACTTTAAAATAAGTCATCAAAAAAAATTATTTTTTTTGCCACCGCGTCTTACCAACTGTTCAGGTTATACATATTTGATAACTACTCTATTGGGGCTGGGTGAGGAAGGAAGCATTTTAGAGGTAAAATATCAGCATT
Source organism: Timema cristinae (assembly GCA_039000515.1). Classification (NCBI taxonomy): domain Eukaryota; kingdom Metazoa; phylum Arthropoda; class Insecta; order Phasmatodea; family Timematidae; genus Timema; species Timema cristinae. The sequence continues at coordinate 26,308 of JBCFYV010003499.1, forward strand.
TGTGTGGAAGGAGAGTGGGAAAACCATTTAGTAAAATCCAACCTCAGTAAACCCAAACGGAATTTGAACCCCGATCTCTCCGCCTTCAGAAATCTAGTCTAATATGATGATGATGATGCCTTAGAAAATTGGCCACTGAAGTAAATGAGTGGATTATAGAATTAACATAAAAAACATCATACTATAAATTGGATACTACCTGGCTCTAAACCAATTTACATAAAAGGTATAAAGCGTACCGTACATGGTTCCACAAAGGCACATATTATAAGATAGGGCCATGGTATAGTACGTCAAAGTAAGACCTACCTTGTATGATTCTAATATAACCCAGCTTATAATATAGGTCCATAGTGTATTGCTTCAAAGTAAGACCTACATTGTATGGTTTCATTATTACCCAGCTTATAATATAGGTCCATAGTGTATTGCTTCAAAGTAAGACCTACCTTGTATGGTTTCAATATAATCCAGCTTAAAATATAGGTCCTTAGTGTATTGCTTCAAAGTAAGACCTACATTGTATGGTTCTATTATAACCCAGCTTATAATATAGGTCCATAGTGTATTGCTTCAAAGTAAGACCTACATTATATGGTTCTATTATAACCCAGCTTATAATATAGGTCCATAGTGTATTGTTTAAGTAAGACCTACCTTGTATGAATTCTAATAAACCAGCTTACTATATTGGTACTACTGGTTAATTTTTAAGGTAAAAGCCTACCTTAAAGTTCAAATAAGCACAGTATTATAAATAGGCCATGGTAGTATTGCTCAAAGTAAGACCTACCTTGTATGGTTCTATATAACCCAGCTTATAATATAGGTCCATAGTGTATTGCTTCAAAGTAAGACCTACTTGTATGGTTCCACTATTACCAGCTTATAAGATAGGTCCATAGTATAATACATCAAAGTAAGAATGTTACCTTCCACGGTGAATGGAATGTATCCTCAGGCTGAGTAAATCCGTTTTGCTACTCAGCCAAATAAAATGCTGAATACTGTAATTTCATTCATCCCAAGTTATTTTTTTATCAATATTACGTTCACTGTGAACCCTTTCAAGTAATAAGTAAATTTATAAAACCAGGCAAATGTATGAAAACCAAAATTTATATTAAGTGTATCGAAATTTGTGTTAAAACATGAATTTATTTGTTTATTGAAGATTAAATTATTCGCCATAAACTAGTTTTCATCCTGCATACCTCTTAAAAAAAAATAGTCGTTTCTTGAAACAATTTGTGACTATTCTTATGCTTTGACTTAAAGTATACTGTATTTTAAGGAACAGAAAATAAATGCTTAAAAAACAAGTTTGTATAAATATTCATCTTTTATTTATGAGCTATTTAGAAGTTATATTTTATCACTATTGATTTAGTTGGTTTATTTTTATCTTGCTTATCGTCTTAACCAACGAATTTTTTCACCTCCCTAACAAACAAACAAACAAAAGATATAGAGGAAAAATAAGAAATCAAAAAACGAGGTTGTTGTGTAATCAATAAATAACGCGGATACGGCCACCTACCCCATTCCATCTGCTTCCCACTGCTTCCCTTTCCCCTGCAGCCTATATACGAGCATCCCCAAGGAGTATACGTATCTCACTCTCCGAAATCCGCCATCTCAGCTTTACCAGGGTAGCGTGAAGACTCGCTTGATGACTTTCCAACAATCTAAAAAATTCGCCACCTACTTGAAACTTCTGTTTTCCTGCCACCTTTGGCTCATATACTCAAGGAGGCCTTTATTTTCTTCCAGACGTTCTTTATGTCTGTCCGTCTCAGTCTTAAGATGGTTAATTAATTAGTTTTCTTTCCTTCATTCAATAGAATGATGATTGTTGAGGTAGTATTTTAAACCTTTACATCGATATTCTTCAACTCAAGGGTCTCTTTGATCGAGCTTTGTGTCTGCCACTAGATCAAGTAACCAACCTCCTCCCTCATTAAACCTCAACTTCCGCGACAAAACTGTTAGGCCAATAAATGAAGAGGTTTTTTGATATAAGGATTTCTTGGATCAAGCTTTGAGGAGCCCAATTTTCGTCCTCCATTTCTAGATGTGTTTCCATTTGTTGGACGTAATCTCTATTTTATCGTGAAGAGTACTTTTCTTCCTCAACAAGAGGTGTTTGACCATTTATACCTGAGGCTTGGCCTAATACAAGAGGCGATCTTTAGCGGAAATATAGTAGCTGCTCCAATATTTGTTTATATAGTTTGGACAGAATATTTCATTACACTAGAGGAGGGGGAGGGGAGAAAAAGGGTTGGAGGGTAATTGACTTTAACAAATCTAGTCATGGCCCTTCGTTTGTTTATTGTAAGAGAGAAAAAGAAAAAAGTAGCTTGACAGAGAAAGAAAAACAATTGTGTTACCTCTCTTAAGTGTTCGAACGAAAAAAAAAGCTTTTTTTATGGGTTTTTCTTCTTGCACTTCTTATCACAGATACGGGCAGATAATATTATGTAATTATTACGCCAATAAGGAAAAATAGGAAAATATACCCTCATCTGTGTGGATGTAGAGTAAGAAAAAATACAGTGAAAAATTACCTTCGGTGAAGACCGCCGGGTTTCGAACCACGACATCTACGTCTACGGCGAACCAGACCAGACGATACTGACGCTTTAATCTGCCCTCCACCTATGCG
>JBCFYV010003500.1:0-27388 GCA_039000515.1 Timema cristinae
TTCTGGAAACACATCATTTTTAAATAAAGATGTTATGGGGACCCAAGTAAAGTTTCAACCAATGAGGTTGTCCAGTCATTTCCTAATAAAAAGTCCAATTTGCCAATGAAATTCTTTAAGACTGCAGTCTTCAAGCCTAAGGCGATCTAAATTCACTCTTTATGGTCAGGAACATCGCAAGGGTAACTTGTAATTTTGGTAAAGTTTGTAATCATACAAAATTCTGCTTTAGAAATATGTTTTAAGTTTAAAATATATCGGGTCAATTCAATCACCTGTTTTTATATTCATAATATATTTGGGAAAAGATAACATTGATGTAAATTTACAAACATTGTACATAAATACTATCCTAAATGTAAGAAGTCTTTGTTGTAGCTTGCGCCCAGGAGAATAGAACCTGAATTAGTTAAGAAAGTTAGTAATGTCACTTTCGGAAATATATTTGAGATTCAAACAGAGCAAACCCGGTCGTAGCCAATCAAGACTGATTTAGGCGCAAAATCCTAGTTTTTTTAAACTAATTTAAAGTTATATTTTATTGTCTAGGACATAGCAATAAGTATTTACCGAGATGCAATTTTTTTTCCCAACATTAGGTGCTAACTTGGGTATTTTGGGCCATCCTTCTTGATGAGAATGAGTCAAAATTATGTTAGTTTATTACTATTACACCATTTGGTCACTATAGGTTCTAATGTCTCCCATTTGGGATAACATTTTAGAAACCATTCCAAAAGAATCTTCCGTAAGGAGTGTATAATATATTAAAACAAAGAACACATTTCGGAATTCAAATATAATAGAACCAAATCAAAATTTGCCGAACATCTCAAATATTCAAACCACCAACCAAGACCTATCCAACAATGTCTCAAACCCCTATATTTCGCTCACAAAGGAACCAAGTTAAACACTGCAGAGAATCTTTTTATTCATGAAGCTATTCTTCAGGAAAAACTCATTCTTAATGAACAACTTCAATCGTCCAATCAACTATTAAACGTTTACCTAAGCACACTAAAATTCTTTAATCCATTTTTTCCAGCTCTACCCTCCATCGTAGTTAAATGGCCCGTCCGAGCCGGTGCCGAGAAGATTTGAACCAATTTCTCCTCCTTAATCCCATCCATTGTTTCTCCATTATCTGTTTATACATGTATGGACTTTTCTCTCTCTGTCTTCAACCAACATTTTTACACTCATTTATTCAACTGCATCTCCAATTAGGTTGGCTACAATGCTTCTACTTTATTTATCTCTGCCTCACTCCACTCCTGTCAGTCTACATCCTAGTTCGTTACACATCGTGTCTCAACACCTACCAAAGTAAGTCTGTTTGTTTCAAATTATGTCACTTTACTTGTTATATATAGTTTTTTGGTTTTCCCTTTCTCAGTCTTGACGTTCTATTTTTTCACTACTTTATAGCAAGTCCTTTAATTTTAATTTCAGCTCCATGTTTATGGTGCGCTGATATTAGCACCGAAACATGTCGGAAAATTAGAGTTCTTGTAACCAACATCAACACAGGAACACTGCTAAAGGAATTAAGGGACATAAAATCCTTCTAGACAAGACTTAGATACCTGTTTTACGAATTTATTTATAATCTCTTGTAAATTAAAAGGTCTCTAATCAATTTAGCCTCCATTATATTAGTTTATTTTATCTCTTCCACTTTGGTTCGAACTGGTTTGAACTATTTTACCCCCACCCCCTCCCCCTCCTTAACTTATTTTTAATGTTTTATGTAATCAGTTACCTTAATTTAAATAATTGTCAATTCTCAGTATACCATATCACCCAATTTAACCTTTTTCAACTACTTAATCTCACTCTATGTTAATGATTTAAAATTTAACCTTTTAATTTATTATTCTGCTACTTTGTTCCACTTATATCAATTAATGTTATATGAACATCTCTTAACTACGTTTTTCAATCACGTTATATCTCATGAAATTATTTTACTTATGCTCTTAACTGCTTTATATTTCACTCTTTTTTTAAACTCTATCAATTGTTTATATTTAGTTTATTTATTTTTAATTAATCCAACTTTCATTCTAATTGTTATTACCATGTTACACCCATTGTTTTGTTATATTTTTGACTTGCAGGTTTACTTTTAAATATTGCCAACCATATATATGTATTTCACTCTATTAGTTTACCCCCTTTGACTCATATTATTGTATCTGTTTTTATTTAATGCTATGATTCTCATTGTAAAATGTTTTTAACGCATTAATTATCACTTTGCTTTAATTTAACTTTTTAGCCTCTTCTTTCTCATTCATCTTTATTATCAATCATTATCTAAGTCTTTAGTATTAATACATTTGGGATAAGCTCATACACTGAGATTTATCAGTCAACTATGATCCAACTTTTTGAAGGAATTCCAAATTTAGTTACTTATATTGATGATCTTTTAAAATATGCTTCCAGCAAAGAAGAGCACGATTATATCTTGAAGCAGGTGTGTGAAATAACTATATCTGTAAATATGAAATTTAACTAGAGCACACTAAAAACTGGTCAATATCAGGTCACACAGGTCATTTATTTACAAGGAAAGGGCCGGCCTTAAATTACGTAAGGCATTTTTTTTCTTAATTTCGACAGCCCCTCTTCCCACTTAAGAGATTGTAAGATTTCCCATCCCCCCCCCCCCTTCTATTTTACTTAATTTTCTACAATTTGGGAAATTAGATTATTTTAATCATTTGATTTTTTTTCTAGACACAAGGATTATTAGTAAAGCGAGTGGTATGGAATTTTATAGTTGATATGTATTTATTTTTAAGAATCTTTAGATTTTGAATCACTATAAACATTGATTTAAAACACCTTACAAAATATAGATTCTGACCCCTCTCACCCCGCTCATAAGAAAATACCGAAGGCTTGTTGAAGAAAAAAATGGTATAGAAGTCGAGTAATAAACATGGTTTCACAACCAAGAACTCTGGTTAATTAACGATTCTATGGTATTTATAGAAGTAATAGAATACATGTAAGAATATTCAAACAAAATGGTAATTATAAAAATCAGCAGAAGGATATATGTGACAAGAATAATGTAAATCCCAGAAACAGGAATAATCTTCAAGAGCTAACACAATATTGTTTATTACCTATTTCTTCAAATAAAGCTTATATTGTTGACAACACTGTTGCTACTATATCTGAGAGACTAGTATGTCTTAGAAAATTGTCACTTAAACTCTGCCTTTGTATGTATTTTTCAATGTGTTTATTGTAAATTCTTTTGTTGTCTTACTTAAAGTTTTTATAATATGTAATTTTTGAAGTCATGTTTGATATTTTATTGACTGTCAATGGATTGTCTCAAGAATTATACTTAAAATATTATTTATCTGGCTAAAAAAGGGAGATTTAAGATAGTAATTGTATATGGTTCTTGGTACACTAAGCACATAACCTTCTGTACTAATCATTAATATTAGCCTAACTCATATGGTGTCAGGGTTGCTACACGTTTTAAACCAAATAAAGACTAGTTTAAAACAGATTTGCTTAGTAAAAATTTAAAACATGTTTTTTAAAGGCTTCAATTAAACAAACTACAATGAAAAGACCAGGATGTCTTTTGGGTCACTAAAGTCATGAAAAAGTCACTAATGGGACAGGAGTCATGAAAGTTCCTGAAAAATTATGAATTTTAAATATTTTGGTCATAAAGTCACTAAAATATTTCTATTTGAATTTCCTGAACATCATAACGCGAACGCATCAAAATTCACACCACCCACTACCCATTTTGTGGTCAAAAAGTCACTAATTCTGGTTTCTCTAATTCAATAGACACTAGGGTGGGCCCAAAAAGATTTTTTTTAATTCGCTATGCCACAGAAAACTGGCCTCCAGTACAATTTAGTAAAATAAAAAGAGAAATAATAAATTGATTGATATCTTCCGGTCACACACCACCCCCTAAATTTACAAAAACTGATCAATTTCCACATTTTTGAATAATGGAGAAAAAAAATTCTATGCAAGGCAAACTTCTATTATAGCTTTAGAAAATTTAAGAATATCTCAAGGAAGATCATTAAAATTTAAAAAAATCATGAATATTTAATCATTTATTGGTCACACATTGTGCTTAAAAAACATAATTTTTAAATGAAAACAGCAAATTTTACATTTTGTCATTTAATTGAGCATAATAATAGGAATGAACTATAGCATTATGACAATAGTCTTTTACTCTTTCTTTTTAATACTTGCTAAATTTAAGTTTGATTTGTTGTAAAACTTAGGCATTATGGATCTTGACAGGAGAGTTGTTCTAATTAATCCATCCCTGGACTTAGTTCCACAGACTTTCTGGACGCTTCTGTCACCAGCTTGACACACCACTCAACTGATTGAGTGTGACAAGGAAACAAGTTGAAATTCCAGTCAGTTACTGTGCCTTATTGTATATTTGATGTAATGTGCTCATCACCTACTCTTTGAAACAAAGGGGGCAGCGATACTTTGCACAAACTCAAATCAATCATCTCGGTATACTTCATAGCAGCAAAGTTTAGTTTTGATGTCACAAAGCTCCTAATTGTGTTTCCCTTAGGAGCTGTCTCTCTTCCCTTCAAAACTCGTCAGAGTCCTAGTTCTCTTATATGCTTTCTTTCATATACAATCATACTCAAAAGTGAATTTTCGGGGTTAGCAAAAAATGTTTTACGTTCAATCACTGGGTCTACAAGTTGAAATAAATATTCGAATAGGAACCGTAATGTTTTAATAGCTTCAAACAAATGCCTAGGACCATCTGTAAAGTACTTGATTTTCTTGGTACTAAACCACACAGGCATGTAGGACTTCAAGATATATGAAGGATATATCACATTCAAGTATAATATGAGAACTCTTTTGGCCGTAGTTAACCTTCTTGAGTATGAAAGAGCGCCGGGATCATGAACAGACAAATCTTCTGGACGTTTTCCTGATTTTACTCTTCTACTAATGTCAAACAAATATTGCATATCTTTGGTAAGCACTTTCCAAACAGGAATCACGCACTGAATACTTTGGAAGTTTTTCACAACCACTAAGCTGTGTGCCAAATGGACCACAAAAGGATTTAGGCCCAGTTGTGTCACCATAAAGACTTAGAAATAAGTGACAGAATGGCATGTCATTAAAATGAAGGCACAGCCAATTAGATCAAGTTCGTCAAGGGGAATTCCAAGTGTAGACAAATAGAAATAATGCTAGAAACAATAGCACTGGAAGATCCTGAAGAGGGCGAAACATGGCCAATATATACCAAACACGGTTCTTCAATAAGGAAATAATGTTCTTATTTTTCAGTTCTGCGAAAATATTTTTAATGTAGCTTATTAATCACTTAAGTTTTATCTTTTCTGCCGTCAAAGTAGAGTTCCTTCAGCTCTTCGTGTGTAGCCTCAACCAGTAACTCCATGCGGTTATGCTCTTTTTCCTTCTAAGCTTGTTTTTATCAACTACGTGGATGTATTCACTATGGGAAACAACACCGATATTTTGAAGTAAACTTGAAGCGATTGCTGTTGTTGCGCGATCAGATATTCCATATCGATCACTATTTAATGCAGTTGATTTTAATTTAATTTGCATCTGTCATGGTGATTTAATGATTGGCACAAATTCCCCATTATCATCTTCTTCGGGCCCATCAGATGAATAACTGTCACAGTCTTCTTTGGCTTCTGTTGTTTCCTCTTCAATCGGTGTTGGACATGAAGGCCATGAAATGTCAAACGTAGGCCTAGTTTGTACTTTCTAATTATTTTTGGCATTAAAATTGGGTGATATGAATCTATGGACTACATAACAATGTCTAATTGCTCTTGACTCATTTTATTCCTTTAAATCATGGGTCACAAATGTTTGCTAAAAATGATAAGGTGACATAGCCATTTCAAATCGTTTTTCACATTGTCTAAATTCATCTTCAGTTTTCTCTTTCTGCTTAAAACTCTCTGAGTAAAGAGAGCCATATTTCAGCTGCTTCACCATTGGTGCATGTATCATGCTGTACTTTATCTAAAGCAACAGCCAATTTTTTCGGCTTTATCAAGTTATCTTGAGCATTTGCTTTAATATCCATATTATTAATTTTGGCTGCAATATTTACATCATTTACAGCTCGATTATCATCAAAAACTTTTGACAAAATGGGCCAGCTACACATTATTTTTTTAGTATATAATTTTGTATTAATTGTTTTTAACAGGTATTTTAAATAAATAATGTTTTATTCCTAATTTTAAAAATGTTAGCTTATAGTATTATTAACAGTTTAAAACATGTTTTATTTTCAGTTTAAAACACTTTTCCTCCATTGTAAAAAAAACTGTTTTAAAGAAGAAATAAAATTAAACTATATTTTCACCTGAAAATATTATAGTTTTATTTGATTCTCCCATCCACATGGAGAAATAAACACAACATAAATGTCAGGTTTTGTTTTTTCACAAAGAACTAAACAACAATCCTAAAGGAGGTACCCCAATTTGTAGTAAGACATGGTCTGGCTTCCATTGGTTTGTAATGTCCCATAAAAATCCAGACCAAACCACAGATAAAGAGCGCTCTAGACATTGTTTGGCTTGCATTGGTTTGTTCTGTCCCAAAGAAAACCAGACAAAAACACTGAGCTAGAATGTTCCAAACAAAATCTGGATTGCATTGGTTTATTTTGTACCAAGGAAAAGTAGACCAAACTACAGATCTAGTATGTTCTGGGCAAAGGGTGGTTTGCACTGGTTTGTTCTGTCCCAAAGAGAACCAGATAACCGGAGTGTCCCAAACAATATCTGGTTTGATTTGGTTTGTTCTGTCCCACAAAACCAAACCAAAGATAAAGAGCGTTCTAGACGATGTTTGGCTTGCATCGAGTTCTTCTTTCCCATAGAAAATCAGATCAAACCACTACTTTAGAGTGTTCAAAACAATGTCTACCTTGTATAGGTTTGCTCTGTCCCATAGAAAACCATACTTAACCACTGGTCTAGAGTGTTCCAGACAATGTCTAGTTTGCATTAGACTTTTCAGTACCAAAGATTTCCTGGCAAAACCAGTGCTCAAGAATCTTGCCGACAAAGTTTGGCTCGCACTGGTTTGTTCTGTCTCAAAGAAACCCAGACCAAACCTAATCTACAGCGTTCTGGACAATGTCTGGTTTGCATTGGTTTGTCCTCTCCCAAGGAAAACTAGATACAACTAGTTAGGGAGCGTTCCAGACCAGGTTTGGATTGCAATGGTTTGGCACATACCATCAAGAAACAGGCCAAAGCATAGACTCAAAGTTTTCCAGACAAGGTCTGGTTTGTATTGGTTTGGCCCTCCCCAAATGCACCCTTTTGGCCCTTCAAGCTTTACATATTATATTAATAAAGAACATAGTTATTTTAAACAATACGGATTTATTATGTAAACAACAAACACAAAATTAAGAAAATACAGTTTTGCAATATATAGGAGTTTTAGAGTATACTAAGTTTTCCTCCAAACAATTGGACTCTAGAAATTACTTGTGGCTATCAGGGCAGTTCAGTCGCCAGGCTGAAGGTTGGAGTATTTCTAAAAGAAGAGTAATTAAACAATTAGTTAAATAATAGTATGGAGCAAAATAAACAAGTAACTTATATGCAGCCTTGATTGATAGAGCAAGATATAGAAGGTATCCATACAACATGTAGGATAATCAGCTGTTTCTTCCAGCTAATTGATGGCTAAGGACCAGGTGTCTAACAAAGTATTATGGCAGGTCTCATTCAACCAAGGTACTGCCTGAGCACTCAATAGTACATTAATATTTGTTGAGACTATTACAAAATTAGCAGTCTGTTTACAGGCAGAAATTAAAGAGTATTATCTGCGCGGACCCCATTATGACACTAATGCAATTTCCCTGGGTTGAGTACCTAAGCTAATATTATATCGGGAAGCATGACTACAAGACCAAATTTGTATCACTATCTACTGAAATGTAATAAGCAAAGAGAATTGACAACCTGGTGGTAACCATCAATAACAGTGAACTAATGTTCAGGGCGTCATGATTAATTTTGATTCAAAAGATTACTGGAACTTGTGGATTTCTGTGAATCCACAAACTAAAACGTCATACTTTCTAAGCCAGAGGCTTTTTGTATAAGGACAGTGTCAAAGGACACATATATAGTGGCCCGGATTTGACTTGAACCTGGCTTGTCCATCAGACTGAAGGACACATAAATTAACAAAAGAAAAATTTACATGTTGAAGTTAATTACACATTAATTAAAATCAAAGATTTAAATAAACATGTTTTCTATAAAAAGAGACTTAGTCCTTTTTGATAAATATTACTTAAACTTCATTAAAAAGTAGTTCAGATTAAATTTCTCCTAACAAAATTAGATACCAAGTCCTAGGACTTGACGAGGACGGCTAGATACATAAATACCCCAAATATACTGTCCATGTTAGCGCAGAGTTGAATCGGACGATCCATCCTCCGATTCGGTTATGGTGATGAACCCAACGGCCCAGACTCCATGTTCCTCCTCTTCGATTCGGTTATGGTGATGAACCCAACGAACCAGGCATCATGTTCCTCCTCTTCAGTTGCTGACGGGCAGAGTTTCCTTCCTTCGCTCTTAGTGCTGTAGAACCGCTTTGTTTTGTGATTCCGCGGATCAGCCTTTATATACCGTCAATCAGGCTCAACATAATAAAGAAGGGGGAGTGACAAATTCAGAAATATAGACGGTAATAAGGAAGAATGAAGCTGGGAGATAGGAGAAAAACAAAAGAAGATCATGAGGTTCTTTGGCTGACCGCCAGAGCCGCTAGGAGAGCAGTAGGGCACTACGTTGATTCTTGAGTACAGTCTTCTCTTCAGAGACCCGGCTAAGTTAACGTGTGTGTGTGTGTGTGTGTGAACCGTCCTGTTCTTCAAATGTGGAATTACGATATCTGTAGACCTCTTGCTGAGGTGAGCTACCACTAAACGTGTAGACCGCATGGCAGGCGTGCATAAGTTTATCCAGTTTATTCTGACGGAGGTGTAATTGAAAACACAGAATTCTATGAAAAACTGGTAAATAAACAGTTAAATTTACCTGAACCTAAAACAGTTAAAAATAGTACTATACCTAAAACAGTTAAAAATAGTACTATAGAACTTCCATATGTTTTTATTGGAGACTAGGCATTTTGTTTACGCTCAGATTTCTTAAAGCCATTCCCACAAGGAAATCTAATCAGAGAAAAAAATGTTCAACTACCGCTTATCCAGAGCACGCAGGATCATTGAAAATGTGTTTGTCATAATGGCTGCTCGATTTCGTATTCTACATACAGACATTAATTTACAATTAGATCGCGTAGATCTTGTTGTTATGACCTGTGCCGTTTTACATAATTTTTTACGCAGAAAGTGCAGTAACTCATATATTCCAACAGACTGTTTAGACAATGAGGACTGGGGGGAATCTGAAATAAGTATCGGATTGCGAATGAATCCAGATGAAGTTTGTGGACTACAGCATGGACATAATAGACATTTTGGACGAGAAGCAAGTGATTCACGAAACCTTTTTCTTCAATATTTCAATGACGAAGGAAAAGTTAGTTGGCAAGATAATATGATTCATTAGAATAATGCTAACTATACTGTATATCAAAATAATACATTTTGTTTATTAGTTGGTATAAAAATTATTTTTGACCTAGAAACATGAGTATTTACTTTTCACAATAAATAAACTTACAAGATGCGCATTTTATAATCATTTAAATTTGTGTGAAAATAAAATTATTATTTATGTATTAGTTTATCTCAATTTTCTACATACCTCACTAATTGGACTGACAATTTTGTCTTCAATATTATCTCTGCAATCCTGCCTTGGGGTTTCTTGATCGGTCAGAAAAAGTAGCAGGTCAAAGTACCATAAATTTGGCTTCTGAATGTCTTCAGTACCAGTTCCTGACCTAAGTGAGGCATTATACTTTTTTAGTTCCTTTCGGAAGCATGTTGTTGATGTATTTTAACATCTTTTTATATTATTTGATAACTTTTAATTTTTATCTCTCATCCTTTGCTAACGCAGCACCCCAACAATGGTTAAATCAAAATCCCTAAGGCAACTGTAAGTAAACAACCATACGCACTAATAAAAATGAATGTATCGTTTCCTATCGCTAAACAACGTTTTGAATAAACTCTAATAATTGTGAAACCAAAAGTGCCTTTTTATTGCAAAAACCAACAGGTTATGGGCCCAGCACGTAACGACATTAGTGCGTGATTGATTTTGTTAAAATAAATTCACTTGGTGCGATATTTTTGGAGAAAATCCGACGAGACATTTTGAGGTTAGGACGACGCCGCCACGCTCACAATGGACTCGACGAAGATTATCAACGTTGGACTTCTGGAAGGAAAAGGAAACTGGAATACATGGCGATATAAACTGAGCATTTGTTTACGAGGTATCCCCGGAGCGACAGACGTAATTGAAGGCAGGTTAGTCAAACCAAGGGCGTTGTCAGATGAAGCGACCGCGGCACAAAGAGCGGAGTACCAGACATCGCTCGACGCTTTTAATAAGGCAGACAGCCATGCGTTGATCGTTTTAACCGCAAATATGACGGAAGAGACACTTCAGAAAATAATGCGTCTCAAGTCAGCCCGGGAGGTGTGGCTCGAACTGCACAAACTCTTCGACGGCGTCTCCGAAGACAAGGTTTACAATTTATGCCTTAAGTTCTTTAGTTATGAAAAAGCCGTTGAAGATGATATCGCTACGCATGTCTCAAAATTAAAGAATTTGTGGAGCGAACTAAAGCAGGAAATGAGTAACGACGCCGAGCTAACCTCAAATTTGCCAGATTTATTTATGATCTGTAAAATTTTAGGTACGTTGCCTGAAGATTACTTTTCATTCAAGTCGAGCTGGATGCTGATGTCAAAAGCTGACAGGACAATCGACAATTTGACGAACCAGCTGTGTGCCTACGAGAATGCACTGAAAGGCAAACAAGAGTCATCTCAACAAGAAGCCCTCTATGTTAATTCGTCAAAGCAGCCAAACAACTCGCACAAGAATCAGCAAAAGGGTGACAAAAAGAAATTTTGCACCTACTGCAAGAAGAAAAATCACCTAGCACAGGTATGCAGGAAGCGAATCGCGGATGAAGCACTTGGCAACAAAGCCAGCAACTCGGAAAATCCGGAAAAGGGTGCAAATATGATCCTGACTACGGTAGCCTCGACTGTGATGAACTTGGAGTGCAACTCCAAGTTCTGGTATGTAGATAATGGAGCAACAAGTCATGTTTCTAATAACAAAAATATTTTTAGGACGTTCGAGTCTTTTTCTACAAACCACACAGTGATCACAGCGAATGGCGTGAAGGTTGCGGCTATTGGTAAAGGCGACATTGACATCGAAGCAGAAGTCAACGGCAAGATGCACAAGCTCACGTTGGCTGATGTATGGTGTGTTCCCGGATCCAGAGAAATCTATTCTCAGTCCTTGCAGCGCAGGATAAGAACAAGGAAAGCAGGTTCATCTCGTCTCCAGAGGTTTGCAACTTCATCGTCAACGGCGAAGTGAAACTGACTGGAGTTCGTGAGCGGTTTGGTGGACTCTACAGGCTGAATGTGAAGAACGTGAACGACATTCCATCCAATGAAGTCAACGCAACAGAAGCAAACAATCTTCTCCAACTTTACCATGAACGATTCGGACATCAGAACAAGCGACACGTGAAATCCCTTCTGGACAAGCTGGGAATTCATGTCAACTTGGACAGTGAACTTTGTGAAGGCTGCGTCTATGGCAAAGCTCATCGTCTGCCTTTCGGTACGAGGTCTAAGACAACGGAACCGGGAGAGCGGATCCACACAGATGTTTGCGGTCCATTCAAAGAGTCCATGTCAGGATACTTGTACTTCGTCCTCTTCAAGGATGACTACACAAAGTTCAGGACCATCTACTTTTTGAAAGAGAAGTCCGAAGTTGCAGAGAAGTTGGCTCAATTCGTTGCGGAAGTCAAGACTCTTGGACACAACATCAAAGAGCTGCTAAGCGACGGTGGCAAGGAATTCGACAACAAGCATGTCAGAAAAATCCTACAAAAGGAAGGAATTGTTCAACGCATTACGATGCCCTACACTCCAGAGCAGAATGGCTCCAGTGAAAGAGAGAACCGCACCGTGGTTGAAACTGCTCGAGCAATGATGTATGCTCATGGAAAGCTGCCTCAGATGCTTGGGCCGAGATGATCAACACAGCAGCCTATGTTCTCAACAGGACAGGACCTTCCCGAGTTGATGGAAAATCTCCCTACGAGTTGTGGCATGGCAGTAAACCAGGTCTGAAACATCTTCGGGTGATCGGATCTACCTGCTATCCACACATTCCAAAACAACAAAGGAAGAAGATGGATCCAAAAGCAATCAAAGGAATTCTCATCGGATACGACAAAGACGACGGCTACAGGATCTTCTGTGAAGAGGAAGGAAGACTCATCAGATCAAGAGATGTCATCTTCGAGGAAAAGGTGCTAGAGCATAAAATCGACAACTATCTTCCGGAAAGTCTCGACTCTGCTGCTGAACCAGTGGATTCAACTTCTGAAGAAAGTCAAGAAGATGATGACAAAACGCAAAGCGAAGAAAATGATGATGAATTCTGGGATATGAGTACTGTTGATGAAGAAGAAGGTCTAGATGAACAAGTTCCAGATAGTGCTCCAAGTCCAGATGAAGAAGCCATCGTCAAGCGCCTTCGTAATCGTTCGTCGCTCAAACCTCCAGAGAAATATCAGGACTTCGTGATGCTTCTCTCTAGCCCTCTTCAGGAACCTGGATCCTACAAAGAAGCCATGCGATCGGATCAGCAAGATCGTTGGAAAGAAGCTATGAGTCGTGAGATGAAAGCTCTTGAAGAGAACAAGACTTGGGAACTGGTTGATCTACCCCCAGGAAAAAGAGCAATCTCGAATAAATGGGTCTACCGGATCAAAACCAACGCCGATGGATCGATTGATAAATACAAAGCCAGACTGGTCATCAAAGGCTTTTCACAGCGGAAAGGAGTGGACTACGATCAAACCTTCAGTCCAGTTGCAAGAACATCAACTATAAGAACTTTACTCAGTGTTGCTGCCAACGAGAAGATGAGACTAGCACAAATTGACGTCTCAACAGCATTCCTCTATGGTGACCTCCAGGAAACCATCTACATGCAGCAACCTGAAGGACATAGTGATGGATCCAACCGGGTTTGCTGCCTGAAGAAAAGCTTATATGGACTGAAGCAAGCTCCTCGATGCTGGAACAAAAAGTTCAGCAACTACATCGTCAGCTTGGGATTCAAGCGAAGTAAAGCGGATCCCTGTCTGTTCGTGAGACAAAAAGGACAGAAGAAGATGTTTTTCGTTCTTTACGTTGACGACGGACTGATTGCAGCTGAAGATGAGCAAGAACTTCAGAAGTTCATCAACGATCTGAAAAAGGAGTTCAAAATCACCTCCATGCCGGCGTCTTATTTTCTAGGATTGGAAATCAGCCGAGAAAAGGACGGATCAATTAGTGTGAGCCAGAAACACTACACGGAGACCATACTCGAGAGATTTGAAATGACCAACTGCAAAACTGTATCTACTCCAATTATCAAGGACAACGATGCAGAAGAAAGTCCTCCAAATCCTGACTTCCCCTACAGACAAGCTGTTGGAGCACTTATGTTCTTGATGTGCGGCACACGACCAGACATCGCATATGCTGTCAGCGTGGTGTCCAGAAACCTCGAAAATCCAACCAACCGTGATGTTCAGAAAGTAAAAAGGATTCTGCGGTATCTGAGAGGAACGACAGACTACGGACTGATCTACAAATCCAACCTGGAAAAAGGTGTATTTGATTGTTTCAGCGATGCAGATCATGGTGGCTGCCTAACTACAGGACGCTCTACCTCAGGAGTGCTCTGCCGGTACTCTGGGGCACCTATTTCGTGGATGAGTCAGCGACAAGCCTCTGTTGCCATATCCACAACCGAAGCTGAAATCGTAGCTGCCAGTGAAGCTGCGAGAGAGATGCTGTGGACCAAGCGGCTTCTGAGCGAACTTGGCCATCTGAAGTCGACACCTACTCTGCAAGTTGACAACGAAGCAGCCATCCGGCTTGCACAAAATCCTGAGTTTCATCGAAGAACAAAACACATTCGGATCAGACACTTCTTTGTTCGCGAATTGGTCACCGATGGAGAAATCAACATTTTAAAAGTTGACACTCAAAATCAGCTCGCGGACATTTTTACAAAACCATTGTTTTCAGTTCATTTTAAATTTTTATGTAACAAAATGGGAGTTTACAAGTTATAAAATAAGGGAGAGTGTTGATGTATTTTAACATCTTTTTATATTATTTGATAACTTTTAATTTTTATCTCTCATCCTTTGCTAACGCAGCACCCCAACAATGGTTAAATCAAAATCCCTAAGGCAACTGTAAGTAAACAACCATACGCACTAATAAAAATGAATGTATCGTTTCCTATCGCTAAACAACGTTTTGAATAAACTCTAATAATTGTGAAACCAAAAGTGCCTTTTTATTGCAAAAACCAACACATGTTCTTAATGAATTAACTTTTTTTATAACTGCATCTTTATTTGCTTGCGGGTCAACTTCTTTTAATTTATTGATTAAAATGCTATATGCAGCGTTTTTTTATGCTTGTCAGAATAATCTCTACTTTTGATTTTCCATAAACATTCATTTTGTCTATATAAATCTATAAATTCCGTGACAAACTCACGGGACATTAAACTGAGGTCATTCATTTTATACTAAATGACTTAATGCAAATCTGAAAGACACCTATACAGTCCTTCTTACTTGTATCCAAGTCGGAACACGCACGGAAAAATCAACTGGACGTTGATTTATAAGCAAGTCGGCCAACTTGACCACACACACTCTCCGTCTTGCATTACAACTTACAACTGTACAAGTAAAACGATAGATAAGAAGGAGTGTCTGTGCCAGCCTAAAGGTGAATTTAGAATAAGTATGCGCGGCCACATAAATTACAATTTTTCAGTAAACGCAATTTATCATAATTAGTTGACCTATTTAAAAAAATGTTTTATATAGACAACATAAAAAAGTTAGTGATTAGTTTCTTAATACATTAAAATATATTTTAGTTGATCCCAAATAATTATTAAATCATTTTACTTGATTTGTTAACATATTTAGAACACATGTTAAATAAAATTAAACTCAAATAAGGCCAATAAATCCCAATACAACTAAACTCGGTAGGACATTTTTTTAAATAAGTCCAACCCAAGATTTTTCAACCCTGTTTTGAATGTTGGTATACTAATAACAAAATATATTGTTAAATTCTAGCTAGGCCTAAAATAAAAATAATAGGCCTAAATTAATTTGTAGATTGGTTTAGATATAAACTATCTGGTTTGCTATGAGACAATATTATGTTGCGTATCTACTCAAGTTGCCAAAGCATTACTACAAAGTGTTAGAAGTGTATGTACGGGCTGAACGTTATTGATTAAAACTTATAAACATTCGTTAAAGTGTCAAATACGTAAATTGGAAAACTTGCCGGTGATTTAGTGTAAAAATCATCGGACATTCATACCTTACTTGCCGATAACACGAATATTATGTTGCCGGAACTAATCGCGGTACTACAGTGTTTTATTATTTTTGATTGTATATTTAAAAAATTACACATGTCATGTTAATTGGTAGGAAATACTAATTTGATGAATTATTTACCGATATTAATTAACATCTCTCAAAAAGAACATTTACAATATTTACGTAACATTTTATTTAGGAAACTTCTTGAGAATATGTACGCCTGATATCACTGCACAAATATTCTATAGTGCAATATCCCTTGCATTCTTATCTCTAAAAATCCGGTGCTTAAAATTCCACAAAAACTCATCTTTTTCATAACATTTCACAAATAAGGGTCGTCCCCCCCATACACAATTTTTAGTTGCCGCCATTTTGAATTGTCTACTTGCATTAGTAAAGTTGGAAGGTGACCAACTTTTTCAGTTGCAAGTGGACTTGCATGTTAGTAGCTTGCGTGTCTGTTTACACGGTGCAAGCTGGGCGCGAGCAGCCACATTAGTGTACTTGCATTAGTCAACTAGATAATTACATAATACAAAAATAAGTTCCAGCTTCCAACGTTGTCATACAAACTATCAGTTTTGCTTTAAGTTACTAAGACTTTACTTTTTATGTCATAGTACTAAAATATAAGTTGAGTACGCGGCACAATTTAACAAGTGTATAGTTAAAAGCTATAAATAGTGATTTAATGATTTCAAATCATTACAGTTACAGTTATGATGGGTAAACTTGTTATTTTAACGCTTTTGTGTACTATTACTAAGTTAAAGTAACTAATGTATGGGGCTGAAATTTAGTATAACTAAGACTTTCATATGAGGTGTACAGAATGAAATATTTATAAAATCAATACGTTTAGTTTAATTTTGTTATTATTATTAGCAATAGGTATTAGTTCTAATAATACCTATTTTTTATAAATATTTTATTTCGTACACATAATGTCTAAATAAACTAAATTTCAGACCCATAGATTTATTAATTTACCAAAATAATGGTACGCAAAAAGAATAAAATAACGAGTTTGACCCTTTATAACTCATGTACCGTACTGTGATGATTATACACTTGTTAAAATTGTGAAATAAAATTTTGACGGTTGAATGACTTTAATGCGATTCAAATAGATCGAGTATGACAATATTTATGTCTCCCACATCAGCTATTTTTCTATAAATCAAGTTTTGAAATATTTTCGTTGTTTTAGACAATATTGAATTACTACATTTTTTTAACACATTTGAACGCTTTCACGATTCAAACAAGGTGAAAGTTTTTTTGCGTTGATTTTCTGTGCGGTTGAAGATCTCGTTTTATTAAAAACAAACAAAAAAACACACACACACACACACACACACACACACAACAAACACACACACAATGAAATACAATTCCGTACTATTTCCCTTTATGTCTACTGTCCACACATATTGCATAGTTAATAATATAACTTGGGCAGGATGGAAAAAATCAAATATTTAAAATTAAAAAATTAGAACTTTTGCCCGTGATAACCACACCACTTCAATTGATAGATATTATTTTTAGATAATAAATGTTTTGATACTTATCAATTAGATTATTATAATATATTATTTTATTGGCTAAATCTACATTTTAATTGGTAAAAATGCTTCTCTATGTGTTCTACTTTTTATTTCTTGACCTTGTTAATTATTTGTGTATATTTAGGTAGAAAAATGAGTCAATGCAATGCAACAAAACTAAAATGTAAAACTCTCTCTAATAATTATTGTAGACTTGGCATCCCTGCGTCTCTCATGTCTACTTTTCAAGGTAGGAAAGTTGTACGAAGGCCGTCAGATGTTTGAAACATCAGTCATTCAACCGCGCATGTTGTGTTGTGTTGTTTTTTATCATATAATGTAGTCAACTTCTCCTGTGACCTACAAACATAAATATTTGGCAGGTAAGTTTGTGAACCAAAGAAGTAGTTTTATTTGGTTAGTTTTCGCTTTTATTGCATGTGACATGTAACAATTATTTCAAAGTGAGTAGCCCAAGATAATGTGACAGATTGATCACAAAAGCTGCTGAGGTGGTCAAAGGCTTTCTTCTAGTAATACTTTAATGCCGATCACGGGGAAATCTGGGTTCAAATCACTGGAAAGAATCCCACTCCCCTTTCCCTCAAACATGTATATATCCTTTATACCTGTTATTCTTGAATATGAAGCTTAGAAGGGTCTTGCATCAAATAATTCAAAATAGGTTCTAGAGGCATTTGATTTTGGTTTTTGATTAGCGACCAAGACCATTTTAATTTTCAAAAATTGGTCGGGAGAGGGCCATTCCAAAAAGATTATAGAGACATCTTATTAAGACAAATGGTTGGGGAAAGACTACTTCAAATAATTCTAGAGGCATCTAATTCTCAAAAAAATTTAGACGAGAATCTCTCCAAATATCTTCTTGAGAAATACAATTTTGAAACTTCTGTCGATGTAGACTTCTCTGTTCAATGAACTAGCCATTCACAAAGTGATGCAAACAACGTACGGGGGGGGGGGGGGGGGGTAAGAAGTTTACAAATATATAAAGAGTGTTTCAAATTATATAATTATTTCAGTGCCCTTTTATTGGCGATGGTACATTTTACTCGTCCCAATTTAGGTTATTTTTTTATTTGTTATGGTACAATATTTTGAAATTTTATTAACTTTATTACACACACAAGAGCAGTAGAATCGAATAACACCAAATTCTATATATTTTAACACTCTTAATAAATAATATACATAGACAAAATTCAACAAAAAACCACTTGCGGAATATTGATGATGACATGTAACTTTCCCATGGTCCTGTGCACGATATTCTGTGATCCTGGACGCTAAAATGGCTATGACATCATCAAATGATACGTACTATTTGCGATTAACTATTTTAAAAAAAACACTTAATACCTATAGTTTATTTTATCTACAATAAATTAACAATTTCATTAATTGGCAACCATGTCAGAATCAAAACTCATTTCGTAATTTTAATATTTAAAAAAATCATTTCATTATCTCGCTTCGCAACGGATAAATATTGTAATAACATCAGTCAAAGTGCATAACTTTAGCTTTTTCGTGTTATCACAATCCATTCAAGTCATTAAGTAAATATTGTTTTTCTTTGATTAAAGACTTGTATAAAAAGAATTCTCTCCACACTCACTTTTAGACATTTCATCTGTCTAAGTGACTTTTCTTGGACCTGTGATTTTCTCGCTATTTACACTATTCATGTCCAAAATAGAACCATTTTCTTCAAAATTTGCCAGGAGAAAGGGAAAAGAACATTTTTGTTTTATGAGGTGGGTATTTATTATGTATGTGCAAATATGTGTTCCATTGAATCTAATTTCAAGAAATAAAAGGGGAAATGCCACCAATAAGACATTAAATAGCATGAAAAGCTAAAACACTTTTTGAAGTTTCACTTTGAGAGTTTGTGGCAATAACTTTTCAGTATTTTTCAGTTTAAGAAGACTTACAAATTTATCATTTTTTTTAGAAAGAACCAGCAGATTTTTTTAGATGGTGATATGGTTTCAAATTTTATCCTTGTTGTATTTCACCACATTTGAATCATCTTAAAACCATTAAACCATTTTAAAATGCTCAACATGATATTAAATAAATAAATAATGTCTATCTTAAATATTATTTACCCCAGAACTGCAAAGTTATAATAATTTAAATAGTTTTAAACAACTATTTTTCTTAAATAATACTAAAGCAATAATATTTTAACTTTCAACCATACATAAAGACTAACATTTTAGTATTTTATTTTAATTAAACTCTTTTTTTTTTGTATTAAACTGTCTAAATATATTTAGACAAAATGTATTTAATGTATTTTGAATTCCAATCTTTGTCTCATCAAAGAGTGTAATATCGCCTGTATTTTATTTTAAATTATTTTGTAACACTTAGTTTTGTACATACACAGATATCCCTAGCAGGTTCAGTGACATAAATTAAGACTCAACAATGATTTCCACATGTATTTATTGTATTGCTTCCTTGTACATATTTCCCTGTGTCCTTTTACCAATGTTAGTTTCATCGTGCAAATATGTGGCAAGGCATTGTCAGCCTGAGTTTAAGGTGTTTTATTTGACCAGGTCAGAATTGAGGCTATCTCCTAGCACTTATTCCTAGTGGTCCAGGGATTAAAAAGTTTTGTGCATACGCTCACCAATATTAATACATTAAAAAAAATCTCTGAGTTTGAAAATAGTCATAGTAGCAACAATAAGCAAGTTTTATTAGACTACTACATGATGCCCATTTAAAAATCAACGGCTTCATTTATGGTCGTTTAATGTGTTCCATTGGCATTTGTTGGGCAATGACTGGGATGTGAATAATTCTTTTGGTGACCCTCAAAATCTAGTAATCACATTTAAAATAAAGATTATAGCAGATCAAATGTTTACTCCTATGAAAGTGTGAAACTCCCTCGATTGAAGGTTTAACTATAAACGACAATTTTTGTACATAGATCTACTTTTTAGTTTATTGGGAGACCCCATGTGAATTTTCGGTCACCCAGTATTACTGCACCCCCCCCCCCCCCCCGTCCCTTTTTCGTATGGGGCTACCAGCCTGCAACATTTCAGCTTCTTAGATCTGGTGGCCTTTGACATTTTTTCGACTTTGTATGGAAACGAACATTTTAGAGACCCCCAAAGGAATATTTAGTCACCATGTATTCCTGCACCCTTTTGGGTTTGGGACTATTTGCGTTCAAAATTTCAGTTTCCTATGTCTTCTGGCTTTCAATAGTTTGTGCCTTGCCAGATGAACTGGTAGTTATCATATTGGAGATGCAGTGTAGTCGGTAAGCTAAGTCCACAACAAAAGAAACAGAGGGCCACTTTGTTGATGTTGCTTATTCATGTGTGTTTCTCAATGTACATCATTGTTTATGATAGCAGAAAAGAAGTGTCTTGTTTCAAATAGTAGAGGTAAAGGGAACTCTAAGAACACGTGTAAACACACAATTTTGCTCTCTGAACTGTTGTTGGTTTGTTTCCTTAGTCGTTTGTTACTGGTCCTTTGAGAATGTCGTTTACGTGGACAAATGAAAATTTGACACATTTAATAGAATTAAATGATGCTCAGATGTGTACAGAGCGAACTGTTTATAGTATTATGACAACACAAACTGTTCCTAACATGTGTTCCAGAAGTTTGCCTTTGTTTTTGTTTCCAAAAACACGTTACATTTAGCAACAAAAAGTTCCTGTATATTCCTTTGGTGTGGATATAGCTTTTACAGATGGTTTATGCGATTTGGTGAAGATTTTACTTTGTGCTATAACTTAAGTTGTGCTACGTGTTTTAGAACAAAGTCATTAGTGAAATTAATTTTATATTTTTCTAGAAAGTACATATGGGTCTAGCGATACGTCTAGTTATTACGTTTGTTTTGAGGGTGTAGGCCTAAGGATAGATAGTTATTAAAATGTTTATGTGATGAAAACAGGCGTGTGGTTATATCCCAACTACTGTTGAATGATAAATTAGAATCATTGATTACTCAGGTCTTGAGATGGACTGCCACACGACTATATTGTTCGTCTTAAAACGTATAATTAGTCACAAAAATAAATTAATGATGGGGGTGTTTATTGGGTGAATATTGAGTGATTTTAGCTGTGGTGTGTAAAATACTTACATTTGTACATGTACCACTAACACAATACATTATGACGGTAAACACAAAATATGAGTCAAGTAAACATTAATGAAATTAATACCTATTCAAATAATAAAATTTAACTAAACGATATTATTATGCTTAGTGGGGATGGGCACATACGAAAATCTCTAATAATTAGGGAAAGGACGGGCATAACGGCCAGGCGGGTTTGTAAGGCTGTACAGTGCTGCTATCCTGCGGTAAACGCGTGAATGTTACCCTCGCAATCCCCTTAGTTTTGTTGAGTCACTCGAAGAAGAAAGAAATGCGTGATCACAAGTTATTGCAATTTTGGTGTTTTTCATACCCTCTGATCTAAGGTAAGTCCTCACTTCATCAAACTTAGTAAAACAAGCTAGGTTTTTGAAACAGTTGTTTTAAAAGAGTGGTAACTTGGCTACAAAATTCAATATTAAGAAATGGTTCATCGCTGTTTGTTGACGTCTGACAACAATATTTTTTTAATGGCGTCTAGACGGGCACAATGGCTAATATGCACACCGCTGTGGCCATTATGCTCGTCTGTACTATTTATTTTTGTTTTTAATACAATTATATTATAATTATAATTTAATAGAAGTTTTAAATATAATTATGTGTGATAAACAATTATTTGTAGCACTTCATGTTACCTAATATTGTATTAAACGTAAAAAAATTGATTTTATTAGAATAGTTTTAAATTTCATAATTTGTTATGATTGTTTTAACTATATTTTAATTTTGTTTGGTTTTAGGAGCGATGGTTTACAATTACAAGCGCAAGGGAGAAAGGCAATCGCGGGATTCAGGTAACATGTTAAAAGCAGAGGTAGTGAAGGCTTTCTTAACCGCTGCAATCACATGTTCCTAGAAATACTTTGAAGAGGAGAGTGTTGAACCAAAATATGCGTGCTACAGGCAACAAAAAGGAATTGAGAGGTTTTAAATCCGTATTTACTAGGGAACAAGGACAGGAAATCTACTACCATCTACTAATGTTGGGTCTGCAAAGTTCAGCATTTGAACTTGCTGAGAAGATCAACCTTCCTCATAATTTTAACAAAGATATCGGGATGTCTGGAAAAGGGTGGATCGCTGGTTTCCGGAAACGCCATCTAAAATTAACGATAAGGTCGCCTGAGCCAACTTCTTCAGCAAGAGCTAGTGGTTTTAACAAGGTTGCCGTTAATACATTTTTTGACATCCTTATCGAGGAAAGAGGCAAACAATTACCCAACCCATCGAATGTTCAATGTTGACGAGACTGGGCTCACTAAAGTCCAGTCTAAAAGCTCAAAAGTTCTATCTTTAAGGGGTAAACGACAGGTTGGGTCTCACTTCAGCCAAAAGAGGGGTTTTGTCTTCTTTGGTAATATGTATGTCAACTGGGGGCATCTACATCCCCCCTTTCATTACCTTTTCCCGGGTTCGGATGAAGGCTGAATTGACGGAACTGCATTTACTTACCACCCTACTGGATGCATGCAGACATAGATTTTTGTACAATGTTTTATGCATTTTCTAATGCATGCTAAACCCACAGAAGATGATCCAGTATTGTTGATAATAGATGGGTATAGCACTCATACAAAGAACATTGAGTTCAATAGGCTGGCCAGGGCTAATCATACAGCTGTGGAGTGCATACCACCTCACTGCAGCCATAAACTGCAGCCCTTGGACGTGTCTTTCATGGGGCCGCTGAACACTTTTCACGTTCAGGCAATCTAACGGTTTTTAAGGAACAACCCCGAGCGAACAATGACGCAATTTCAGGTGAGTCGTCTTTTTGGGGAAGCCTACATGAAGGCTGCTGTTCCACACAATGCAGTGAATGGATTTAGCAAATATGGCATTGAACCACTCAATGAACACATTTTCTCAGAAGAAGACTTTGCTGCAGCAGAAGTAACGGAAATACTACTCCCACCAACTGCCATGGCATCAGCAGTAGATGCTATAGAGCCACAACCCACTGACAGGACAGCCGCTCCTTCATTGCAAGCTGGATAGTCGAGCAGTAATACCTCTGTCCTAGATAAAACTTATGATCCACATTTTACATCCGCCCTGAGGATGTTTCCCCTGTGCCTCGAGTATCTGAAGCAAAACGTAAAAGCAATGCGTGGAAGAAAGGTTATGCAGCGTTGTTGTCAGGAAGTCCTTATAAAAATGATTTGTTAGCCGAGAAAGCTGGTAAGGAAGAAAAAAAAAATACAACAACTATGCAACGGAGAATAGCTGAAGAAAAAATTAATACTATTAATAAAAATCCGAAGAAAAAAGCTAAGAAACCCCGGGTCAGCACTGGTAAAAGAAACCTGTTTGAAGATATCAATGATTACGATTCAGAATGTTTGTATTGTTGTGAAAAGCTTCAACTTCCAATAAGTGGGGTAGATCAAGTGCCAAGGATGTGGTTTGTGGGCCCATGAACTGTGTGCTGGTGACGGGGAAGAGGACAATGGGTAATTATGCGAAACTTGTAGCTAAACTCACTAAATATGACTTTCCTTTTAAAAAACAACTTTTTTATAATAGGTTTTTTTAAGAAAAAAAACATATTTTGTATTCAACATGTTTAAAATTAATTTTTTTTTACTTTAAATAAGTAAACATTTCCTTAAAATATTTTTTTTTTTCTAATTTAAAACCCGTTTTCTCAATTTCTTTACCACTTTCAGCTATGTGGCCATTATGCACTAACCCTGTGGGAATAATGGCTACTTAGGTACTTTTTAGAAAGTTTATTATTTAGGTACTTTCCCTTTTTTCAACCACAAAAAAATATTCTTACATGTACTAGTATGGTTAATGTGTATATTCTATGATTTTGAAGGTTCTGTATCGCTTGAAAGTCAGTTAAAAACTTCAGAAAACCTTAACCTGGCCGTTATGCCCGCCCTTTCCTTAAACCTTTCAAGGCCATGTTAAACAAAATGGTCTCTGAGTGGGTGAGTCTTTTTTATTATTTAATCTTAAAGGTTTTTTTATTTTGGTTTTGTTTTATTCGATTCTCCATATTTTTATGCTTGCGAAAAATGTATGGCAAATATCAGTATTTTGCTAGCAAAAGAAAATGAGATTGCCTCCTATGTTGTGTTGCGTCGAATGCACCTTGCTTCAAAATGTAAGTTATTATCAATACAATGGTGTAAAGACGAGTCGACACACATGTACCACTAGTATGCACTTTAGGGCACTCTTGCGCCAAGAAGAGTCAAATGGGTGAACATTGCTTGCAAGAATAGTTCAGTCATGCGTCAAAGTAAATACGCTGACAGCCACACACAGAGAAAAAAAGTTATTTACAATATCTGTGTGTGTATTCTTCCTTGCCTCACCACCCCCTTTATACTACTTAGAGTTGGAAAATGTTATAATACCTATGGCAACCATTTGTAAATCGCCAACAACATTCAATCTTACAAAACCATGCTACATTACAAAATATTTAAACTAAACAACAGAATTAACAGAATTTACAGTAGGATGGATATCCTCTAAAAGTACAAAGAGGGGGAGTGTGAAGGGAGTCGTGGGTGGAGAAGATAATAACGTAAGTAAAAAACATATTAAAATTTGGTGATGAAATGTTAGTCCTTGATTAAAGAGTGAAAGGAAAGGGGTAGGTTGGAGAAGAAAATAAAGAGAAACATTCTGGATTAAACTCTGATTAATACATTTGAAATATACCGGTTCTCTCACAAGTTACACAACTGATGCCTTAAGAGAGAAAAACACAATTGTTAGACAGACCTATTCTAGCCTTGCTTGATTGAACATTCGAGCCTACCTTGAACAACCCTCTAACATGTTGGTTCAACAAAACTTTTTTTAAAAGTTAATAACCGCATGGAAACTGTGACAATACTACTCTATTAGACATAGGTAGGTGGGGTAGTGTGGTTTTATATCCAACAATGTATGTCGAAGGGGGAAAGGTGTTACTTTTGCCCCTAGCCATCAGTCCTAGGATCAAACAAAATAGTATGTAATCATAGACTGCCCGTCCCCACTCCTTGTAATGGCGCAATCTCTCCTGACAAACAAATGTATTTCCATAATCTAATTGAAGGGGCTAACACAATCCTCACTGACCGGGCCATACGTCATTTGGTATTCATTCATTGATCATAGCTATCCATCGCACTTGGACAACATTTATTCATAGTCTAACGATACCATTCTTAAATTTATCAGTCATTGATCAGATGCTTACACGTCATTAGCTCATTGATATATGTATATACATAGTAATTGATCTTTTATTAGAGCTAAGCTTCATGTTCAAGTGACATTGTACATTGATCTGAACTCTGCTTCATATTTAGACTTGACCATACCCGTGCA
Source organism: Timema cristinae (assembly GCA_039000515.1). Lineage (NCBI taxonomy): Eukaryota > Metazoa > Arthropoda > Insecta > Phasmatodea > Timematidae > Timema > Timema cristinae. Next base: position 25,760 of record JBCFYV010003500.1, read on the forward strand.
TGATACTTGCATGGTATTTTATGATCGAGAGTCGTGCTTGGTCACCATTCAATCTATGATATACTCAATGACCAGACCCAAACGTTATTTGATCATCATTCAATGATTATAGTTATACATCGCACCAATACGACATTTTATTATAGTCTATCGATCTATTCCTCATACTTAATATCATTGTTTATTGATCAAAGCTATGCTTCATACTTGAACATATTTGATCATTGATCTGAGCTTTACATCTTACTTAGACTTGCTCATAGACGATCATGATACCTACATTAAATTTGATGACTGATCATAGCCTTGTCTTATACTTAAACATGTGATCATTTATCTCGAGATATATATAATCATACTTATACATAATTCATTCCTTGACCTGAGCCATACATGGTACCTAGATGTCATCTTCTCATCAATTCAAGTCATGCATCATCCATGTATCACATACAAGGATATATAGATTGTATATTGTCAGTACAAGGATGTATCATGATGCAAATAGAAATAGTATAATAACAGTACAAGTTTATAACATGATACAAATGTAGATATTAAAATAACAGGTCATGGATGTATCATGATACATATAGGCACCGTGCAAAGTACAGACGATATTTGAATTCACGACACGAGCGCGAAAGACGGCATATTTTTAAGTTCTTGTAGGGTAAATCCAAGCGGCATCATGTTTACCGCGATCAAATACTCGGATTTCCTAAAACATAGCTCACCGTTTCTCGTAAACTGCTTGGACGATAACAATAGGTTTGTTTTTTCAGAATTTGTTAAAAAAAACCATAATAGACATGACGATATAATTAAAATTCCCATATTTGTTTGCTTCGAAAAAATAGTTTTCTAATGAAATAAATATGATTAGGTTTATAGTGCAGACATATTTTCACTCTGTATAAAAGTTTTTTCCTAATTGAAATGGATGGGTAGTATAGGTGTACAAAATTATCATCATGAACTGAATTTTATTTTAATATAAGACTCATTCCTCTAACATCAATACTTTTCACAGTTTGTGTTTAGTTACGAGCTCTTCATGCGTGCTGGTTTTCGATAAACTGAAGATTGTCAGAAAGACCGATCCGTCATTCGTTACTACATTTATTTTTTCTTATCTACTATTACCAGCTTTAAAATAATTTATTATTATGTTAAATACTTTAAACCACTTTCTGTTGTGCACTCTATTTATAGTATATTATAACTTTCTTGCAAAATAGTGAATATATAAAATCTTTAATTTATAATTATTTTCTATTTTGTCCGACAATAATTCACCTTGGTCATCAATACGTCTTCCTTCTATGTTAAGGGTCCTGGGTTCGATTATCCACAAGCTATATATTAATCTTCGGTGAATTGTCACGCTAGGAACCGGATGTCGAGAATTTGATAGTATTAATCTATTTTATGTCATGCGCTGTCTGTGTGGATAGAAGAAAACCTTTAATTAGTCCTAGCTCTTCTAGCCCATCAACGACAGTTTCAGCTGATTTAACAAGTCCTGATAAAGTGTTTTTCCTCCCCTGTAAAGACTTGTTCAATAGCTCAAGAAGGTCGTTTTCCCAAAACCAATCCCAAGTTTGTTGGTACATTTTTATAAAATGT
>JBCFYV010003501.1:0-28375 GCA_039000515.1 Timema cristinae
ATTCGTATTAATCTACTTTGCTATATTACTGACTATACATGGTTGCACCTATTTAAAATATTGCACTGGTCTTCCACCAATAATGTATATCTTTCCCGTAGTGGTATGGGAATGTTTGTTTATTCCGGTCTCGGGTTAGGATGAACCAATAATAGCAGAATCTTCGGCTAAACATTTTGCATATATTACATTTTTACTTCTGCCTACAAAATGTTGCACTTACCTTGGAAGAAAATAAAAATCGTGTAGCTTACTATTAAAATTGATATAAAGGCCCCCTACAGTAAAAAAAAATAAGAGTAAAAAGAAGCAAATTAACATTCATAAATGTTGGTTACCAGATTTGTGTTTGTTTTTAGAGGGGTCATAAGTCGTTAAAGTCAGATAATAGCAAAATAATTATATTTTTTAAATGTGTAGATAGTGAGCGCGCTAGTGGCACACATCTGCAAATTGTTAAACATAAACTTCTCAAAACAATTCCCTTTGGCTACCCATTTATGTTATTTCCTGGTCAATTAATAATCGCTAATTATGTTATAACTTTGGTGTTCCCATTGTTTTACTTTTAAATGTTTCTGTAAATTTATAAGACAAAACAAATATTTTCTGCACATAAAATTTAAATAACAAAATATATATAATTTCATACTGTGCTGTACTTTTTTTTTATATATAAAATAGACGTTTTCTTGACTCTAGAATCTAGTTGTTGGTAAGAGTTCCGGGTGCTAAAAGTAGCACACATGTGGTTATTCGTGCAATTTGGTTTTCCAGTTTTATCATTAAATCTGTCACTTTTGGCTGCTTTATTTTGATCTAGGCCTACTTAGTCTTTGAACTTTACAAATGGCCGATTTAGATGATTTTTTTGCGAAGAAAGATCGCAAAAAAGCAAATCGTAAGAAATTTACAACAACCGATGAGATAGCAAAGAAATTAGAGGAGACTGGTAAAAAAGTTGAAAAACCAAAAAAAGAAAAACCACCTCCCATATCGCAAGTTCCAGGTGAAGGCGAAGAAGAACAAGTTCATCAGGTAGAAGAAATACATGTACGTACTAGTGTGTTTAATCCTAAGTTGATCAAGATTAGTTTTGTATGCAGATATTCTATTTCACTCACCCGCCATATTGCCTATTCTTTTAGATCTTATGTTTATAATTTAATGCCTCTGCCATTATTTTCATAGTTAACAAGAACTTGGCAAAATATATGTATTTTTCGATCATCGAAACGTTTTTATACGTTGAACCTATGCCCATACATGTTCCACATATGCTAGACCAGATCTGAGCTTAGGGCTCTTATAATATGTTCTAGTCTAGCACTTTAACCTTTTTATTTTAGGAGGAAGATGAATGGAGAGAGTTTGAAGAGGAAAAGAAAGACTATACAGGACTAAAAATAGGACATCTTCAAATTAATGAAGGAGAAAATAATATTGGTACTGGGGACGATGAAGAGGATCAAATGGAAGAAAATGAAGCTGGAGAAATGGTGATGAGACGGAAAGTTCAGTCTGGCCCTTGGAAGATAGTAAACCCTCAGTCCCAACCACCAGCTATGGAAGTTCAAGAACCTCAAGGTAACTTCAAAGACTAACTTCACTCCATTCGATTTACAACCATCCCTGCAAACGTCAGGGGTTGAAGCACACTTAGGACATATGGTCAGTAGGGGTAGTTGTTAATGAATTTGATCAAAGTCGACTAATTTATTTTACACATAACTACTTTAAAATGGCACAAAAAGATGTAGCCTAAGGCTGTATCCAAATAGTCAAGTACATTTGACTTGATGACTTTACACGCACTTGAGATCGAAGACCGCAACAGATTATTTGGACAGCAAAATATCCTTTTGATACTAGAGTCCGCAGTGCTGCTTCCTACCAATGATCTTAGAAACTATTTTAAAACACCATCTATTAGCCCGAATTAGCGTAGGCCACTTGCAGATTTGTGGTGACTTATTTTCACTGCACATGACAAACTATCCTAACTATCCAACACAACACAATACAACTCTACAACACTACAAAACAACTGACATATTTAATGTACATTATCAAAGATCACGTTACTCTACGAGCTATATCTCTAGCAGACGAAAAATTAAACAATTGCCGATCAAACATCGCATCGACAGCATGTCAAGGTTAACTTGCGGTCGCCCTTGGACTCAAGGGTGTGAGGGGCGCATTACCACACTTCGTTACTATTCGGACAAATCTGTACTGATCACGTGATTGCTAATGCAACTATCAAGTGAACATCAAGGGTCGATGGCACGTAAGGTAGACTATTTGGATACATCCTAGTTTATCCACACTTCTACATATCTCTTGATGTATGTACTAATTGTTTACACATTTTTAGCATATAGGTCCACCATATACATTTTATTTCACATTCACAACTATTCAAACCACTATTTAGATTGGTTTTTCGGGGTAGTTTTGGATGGGTCATACCATGTGGAATCAACCAATGAAGCAGACCTCAATTTAAAATTGTTTGGTCTAGTTGAAACATGGCAAAGTTATTGATCATGTTGACTTATAAATATCTAACAAATTTCACTTTTCTTAGTCAAATCGTTCTCAAGTTTAAGCATCTTTAAAATTTGGGGAAAAAAGTTAAATTTTCTTTGAATCGCAAATATTGAAATACTAACATTTGGAGTCCTAATTAAGATACAAACATCAAATCTTCACCAATTTAAAGCTCTCGCTTCAAGTTTTAAATAAAATATATTTTGATTTTTTCTGAGTTCCTGGAATATTACATAGACTACTTTTGTGAATCTATCACTAAACACCACAGCACACTGTGCAGGTTTGTTGCTAGATTGTTTGTTGCTGTGCATGCTACGCTGCTGATTTGCTCAGTTGACTTCAGACGAGGCTTGCGTCTTACAGGCCATGCGAGTGAGAGAGAACGCTAGCTCTGTTGTCAACAAACATGGACGATGATGATGACTTCTTGGACAGCGATACTTTGCAGGCATTTTGTATTCGTCAAAGACAATTAAGTCATTGCGATACTTTCAACAATTAATGTACTTAGCAGGCGCAGAAAATGTAGGAAACCACATGGACGTAACCACCTCCCTCACTGAATGCACGTAAACAGGGACGATCGTCGTGACTGGTCATGTGACTGAAGGTTACACCTTGATTGGCTCACCTCCTGAGCCAGCAGGGAACCAGCACGGGACGTATCCAGCGGGCTAGCCAGCAGTCGAGTCATCACTGATGTCATTTACCAGTAGTGCGTCCTACTAAACACTGAGCAAGCGATCTAGCAAGGAATCCTGCACCGTGTGTGGTGGTTAGTTTTTTCACTCATTAATGTTATCTTCTAGTGTTGCATGTTTGAACTCTATCGCTTCAATATTTTCCTTAGCAACTTCAAACAGCTGCTTTGGTGTGATAATTCGATCTGTATAAGGGTGTTGAAAGCTTGTGTGAGCAACTAATCTTTTTAGAGCGCTCCCCACACCATCACAAGCACCTTTTCCAGGAGCTGTGACTACAAAATGCCATTCAGCACTGGCTTCAATATCTTCATGATAGCAAAGGTTTATAAAGTTCTTTCTATTTTTGTATTGGGCAGTTGACCATCAGAGAAGAAAATATCTTCTTTGGTTTGCATTTAAATTTATCAATCAGGAAGTCCATAAAAAGAGTTTGAAGCAGGTGTACAGCTATTTTATTATGCTGAAGGGATTCAGATATTATTACTAAACTAATGTGCGTAAGTTCATTGTTACCCATGTATTAAGCAACAAAAGGATGGATGCTCGCTTGTGATTTAGTCCAATGGTGTCCCTGAGCTTCATCTTGCAATACGGAGTTGTTTTCAGAAAAACACAAACTACTATTAATTCTCCTTCCTTCAACATTGTTTTTAATCCTGTTTGCAAAGATGACTGTTGACTTATGCCGCGTTCTTGCGAGGTGTGAGATACGCTTTCACACAACACTACTCATGTGAATGTAGTGTTGTGGTAATTGCTTATGACGTCATTGGCTCCACGACCGTGTCGGCATCAAACATGTTTGATTTTCAGTTATTGTGTTGCAGGCGTGAAGCAAGAATGTCGTCTTAACGTATTCTGAAATTTAATTATAGTGACACCTTTATTTTCTAGTACAACCGCACAGCATGAAGATACTGGCTCTTCCATGGCCACGCCTTAACTTTATTATTCTTTACTAACGCGTGAGCGACAAAAACGAGCATGATAAAGTGGTCCACGCCCCACGGGAACGTGGCTTTATAATAAAATACTATTGTATCAATGATAGCAATCTTTCAAAAAGGATTCAAGAAAATCCTCTGAAAATTTTGTTAGCTTCCAGTGAAGTGCGATCAACGGAAATGTGATTTTTTTCCAAAAGATCGTGAATATTTTGTGTGAATATTACTGACCCAGAACAGTAATTACATTAATTGAAGTAACAGGAAGCCCACTTTCAATAGTAAGTTGGTGTAGCTTACATCCTAGTAACATGGGCTTAAAACGTTGATGGATTGTGCAAACACACAAACTATGTGTACCACTTTCCCCAGATAATATACCATTTTTTGGGTGCGGTTCAGCAAACTTCGAAAACCCAATGTGTACATTTGGATTACTTTTTTTTAACTGTGTGTATACTTGTTTAAGGTTATTTTATACTGATCTTTTTTGAAACTGCACTGTTCCACCACTGGCTTTCACTGAAACACAATCCTTCTTACTAGGTATTGGTCTGTTTAAGTCTTCTGAACAATAAAACCTGTGCACTAAATCAAGCAAATTTTGATTTAGGAATTTCCCATCCGATTACTGGCATAGCCTGGACATTGAATGCCCTGTAATTCGTAATTGCATGACTTGCCCCTCTGCAGAATTGATTGTTTTCTTGAATACCACCAGAAAAGGGGAGTTACCGAGTTGCAGACTAATTGTAAATATATTAATTAAATAATTTATTTGGACTATAATATGTAGTTCCTAGTAATGTCAATGTGATCTCAAATATAATAAGTTGTTTCTAAAAATGTCAACGTGATATGTTAATTACATCCATAGTTATTGCTTATAGCACAGACTCATGTGCAAATTTTCATGCTATCAAAAATAAGGGGAGAGTTGTGGGGAATTGAACTATTATAATAGGACCGGGAAAGGGTCAAGGCTTGTTGATGTGAAACATATTTATCTTAGCCAATAATAGAACTAGACAATTATGAATGTTGTGCCCTGATGGGAAGTACCTAATTAATAAATCATGTTTTTTCATAATTACCCCTCTGTTAAAACCAAGAAAAAATTAGGAATGACTGGCATATTTCAGAATCATTAAGAATATGTTTGACAAGGTAATAATGTGCTATAAGCTTAAAATTAACTTAATTTTTAATTTTCAAACTTAAAAATAAATGTATTTGTAAGGTCTAGTATTTATGAAGTTTATCGTTACTTGCTTACAGACCTGGAACCTGTAATCTGTTTGTTTTATAAGCCAGTTCAGGGAAAGTAATCACAGCTTCAATGTCAAAATTTAAAACAGAAAATTAATGTCATTTTGACCTAGACACGTGAATCGAACCCGGGACCTTCGGCTTGGTACGCCAATGCTCTTACCACAGCTATCCAGGAATCGTCCTGTGCCCAGGGTCATTCTTCACTCATATTTTAAGGCAATTTTATTTTCAGAATATGATATCTAGATGAGTAATTCTCATTAAAAGCTTAAATATTAGCTTTGACTATTTATTCCTAATGTCATTTTCCTTATACGATAGTTAATTTCTTTAGTTTGTTTTGCATAGTCCTTGCTCAACTGTTAGGATTAGTATTTAAAAATATAGCAAAACTGATTAAAGCCTACTACATGTGTCTGATAAAACAAAATCCACACAAAGTAGTTTTTGGTTTTTCATTAAAATCTCATTTCCAACAATAAATAATAAACTATTTAACATTTGATTCAAAATCCTTAGGCTAGCCCCTAATTAAAAATTAAAAAGCACATTCATAACTACAACTGATTTTTGGATTAAGTAAGAAGTTTGAGTCAACATTCTAATTCTAAAATGTTAAAGCCTAATTAGTTTATCACTCATCAACTGTTTCTGGCCTGTGACCTGATCACTTTAGTAAAATGCCTTCATCTTCCTCTCTTCTTCCACCATTTTCCTTCTTTAACTTGTTCCATTCTCTTCCTCTCACTTGAATACTTTCGTTTATCTGCTCCTCCCATCTCTTTCTTGGTCTCCCGTGTGGTATTTTCCCTACATCTCCATCATTCTTTTTTTCCATCCTCAATACATGCCCAAGATTAGGAATGACGTTATCTGGGAAAGATTAGGAGTACAGGGAGTACATGATATAGTAGTTTATCACTAATAGTTGGAAATTAACTTTAATGCAGAGAAAAAAAGTTTTTAAAAATTTGTCAATATAAAAAGACCTGGTGTCAGTTCATCCAAGCCATTTAACCTTCTATTTTCTGCAGTAAGGGTGCTCTAAGTTAACAATGTGACATCAAATATTTTATATCTCTAGGACTAGAAAAGATAGAACATTTTTTTAAATCTTCTCTTTAAGATAATGTTTTGAATAGTATATTTTGTCATGGATTTGTACAAATATTATTTTAAAAATACATTTAAAATGAGAATTCACAGGAAATCTCCTATTAAGGTCAATGTAGAAGAGATCTAGTACGTTTGACAGTACCACCGATACCCATTTATATCATCACAGGATGACTTTCCATGACTCGTTGCAAAGAAAGACCAAGAAGCAGAAATGCCAAAATCAATTTGGTGATGGGGCAGATTTATAAAGTTTTTGTACTGACTAGCACAACCATCATTAAAGTAATTTACTTCCTTTGCACTTTGAAGATTAAGTTTTTATGATCATCATTTGTGGTCTAATTCTATAGACCATTACAACATGAATGAGATCATCAGAAATGAAACCAGGACTTGATGCTGTGAGCAAAGGTCGGCAACCTTATTTGGGCCTCAATCGACTTATAAACTTATCAAAGGTCCAGTGATCAACCATTGTTTCTACACTATTCTGGTATTCAAAATTCACCCACCTTTATAGAAACAATAATTAGTGTTAATAAAATACTTAAAATTATTTTATTCAAGATATTTAACGTGCACTTAATGAACCGACTGATTATATCACTACACAAGATTTTCTATGAGTCAGAGTGAAAGGGCCTACCAATTTCACCGAGAAATCGATTTTACTTATTCCTTCCAGGGTTATTTTACATGCCATAATCGCATGGGACCGAAGACTTTACTTCACCGCTGAAGGAAGTTGTGCTAAAGACTTGTCGCTTAACAAAAATTCTTCGACGCCACCTGAGTTTGAACCTACTAATTTCGGTCAACTAAATTTCTTAAAACATTACCAATTATGACCAATAAAGGTTATGCTCATGCTCAAATATTATTTGATATTACTTGATATTACTTGATATTATTGATATTACTTGATATATTTGTGAGTTAAGAAAACTCAAAGTTCGACTTTAAATTTGATGTAGTTTTCTTACACGATCGACTAAAATTTACTGCAAGATCAACCGGTTGACCCCAGCTGGGATGGAATCAATGTCTATTTTATAATTAATAGCAATAGGATGAACTGTGTGAGCACCATGGGTCCAATGATACCCTTGTGCGTCTTGGATCACAAAGGGAAAATTATCAGTATGGTAGCAGTTTCTGAAATTATTGATTTCTCAAGTTCTTTCAATGACTTTGTGCATTTGTTACTTAAGAATGAGGAATAAGCTTTTCAATTTTGTCCATTAGTAAAACAACAAATTCTTCTGCAGTGTAAGTCATCTTTTGAATTTCTTTTATATCCACTGATAACCATTGATAATAATCAATTTCATCAACTAGATTATATTCTTAAAGCTTTTCCTTTAACATAACTTGCAATATGATTTTTGGGGGACGGTTTTCACAACGCCGTGACAAAGTTTGGATTTTCTTTATGAGACACCAAGACATCAAATAGGTCATGATAGGACTCTTCTGACTGTACAGCATTAAGTAGAAGTTGAACATTTTGATGCACAGTGTACAAACACTTTCAGTCTCGGGTGAAAGTACTTTGCCACATTGTGGCTCAGGTGTGGATAAAATTCCCTTTCCATTTAGCAGCTTCTTAGACTCACACAAAATATTCAGACACTCCAAATTCTTGTGAAATTATTTTTCTAGACCATGATGGTGGAGCCATGGTTAATGTTTGGATCTTTCTCTGGTGGTTTACGATATGTATTTTATTTTTAATGAGATCTACAACTAAGTCCAAATCTTTTGCTTTCTGTTTTAAATCAATTACACCTCGTTCATTATCACTGATGTCAGAATCTTCCAATGCAATTTTCATAAAACAAGATTATTACATTTCAGGGTTGATTTTTCTTTTCTCATAAGCTGGTTTATTACTAGATGGTCTTTGTAATTTTATTGTTGATAGCCCTGAATCAGTTAAACTACTGTTCACCTCTTGAGAAGTTCCTTCAATCACTACAGATGTCTCAACTCCTGCAAATTCATCACCTGAAATAAGTTCAATATGGTCTTCATGCCCTTGTAACACCTCTTTAAATATTTTTTTCACCTAGAAGACATATTTTTTGACGTGAACATACATTAATGGTCTTTATCTGTAATAGCTTTGCAAGTTCAAGGCTAACCTTACATAAATATATTTTAATTGGGGTTTTATCATGATAATAAAAGGGGTTGCAGCAAGAAAACTATTGACCTTCATATTTAGAAAAGTATTAACAGTGATGGCGAAAACAAAATGATTTAAAGTTTTCTTTTGATATATTTGCCCGCCAAAATATTAATTATTTGTTTACGATAGATAAGTTCCTTAAATTCACAAATCCCATTGTCTTTACAAAGCTTTTGTTATGACGCGCTACACTGTTCAAATTCTTGTTCCATGGTAAAACTAACTTTAAACTGGTAGGTATCTCAGTATGTTTAGTCCAAGAGAATTCATGTCTTCATTAGAAGACTCAAGACAGTAAGCTTTGTGGTTCTGCACATTGACTGATGTTATTGGGTCACCTGGTGGTCTCGGGGTAAGGTGTCGGACTTCTGTGCTGGTGTCGGCGTTCAATCCTCGGTCCCGGCACAGATTTATCTGATTACCAAACCCTTCCTTCACCTCTGACAAGACATCTTGTGAATGTGGGGAATGCCAGGCCTCCACCGTGGTTCGGATTCCACGTTAAACTGTAGGTCCTTCATTTCATCTCACAATCACCCTACCATTACACATTAGCGTAAGTGCGTATAACCCAAACGGTAGTAAGACGCGGTGCTAATAATAATAAATAATAATAATAATAATAATATAATGTTGTTAGGTCGACACTGCCAAGGAGGTTGCTCATAGGGTGACTCGTGTTCTGCTTTGTTGATGCATTCAGGAATGAAATTATCCCCTTATGGCCTCCCTTGGTAAGCAAAAGAAAGATAAACATATTGAATTGTGGTAGGGAGTTTAACCTACTCATTTTTAGTTTTGCCTAAATTTTCATTATTTGAATGATTTATCTATTTTTAGCGCAAAACTCAAGAGATAACAAAAAATAGTTTGACTTTTTTAAATCAGTGGTACCAGTCTTAAATGACCCATAAAAGTTTCTTACAATCCCCAGCATGAATATTTCAATTTGTCAAGACAATAATTTATAAATGTTGTTCACAACTACCCCTACTGATCCCACACCTTCTTTTGAAACAACAAAAACACCACCATAATAAATGCACCAAACAACTATTATGATTGGTGATTTTTTCCCTTCCCCCATGTCCTCGCTACTTTAATGCACCTTTCTTACCCCTGAACCTATCCCTAACCCTAAAACCTAACTAATAGGATCAAAAATATTAGAAGCAGGATAACGTTATGCCTAAGGATAAATAAGCAGAGAAAAAATAGAGTAAGTTGAAAAGATTCACAAAATGTGTTGTTTATTAGATATTCAAAAAAAGCTATGAACAACTATTAAATACGAAAGATCCCAAAAGAGGAGAAATAATGTATAAAAAATTTGATCACAATAGCATGGTTTCATTAGAAGAGTGCATTAAATATCTTAGCGATCACCATCACTAATTTACGTTAACAAAAATACAAGTTAGAAATACAATACAATATAAAGCGCATGAATTAGATTTCCGCGGACTACTACTATGCTTTACATAAAAATAAAACTTATTTATATCATTATCTTTACATCTCCCAACAAAAAGGAAAAATATGTCTTACGTCGATTTACCCTAGACATAAAACTATCAAATTTCTTAAATTGATTACAAAGTTTAGCAATCCTCACTTTAATTGCCAACGCTCAAAAAAATTACCATCAATAAACAAAGTTATTATGACGGTTATTAATTACCTCTACACTAGGCTGATGGCGCCCAATAAATTAAGTTCATTAGTAAATATTGGAGATAATAACATCAATAGCACTACTTCCTAGTCAGTCTAATAACTCAAGTTCATTACAATTGAAATAAAGTTTAAGTCTAAAAGAAAATATTATTCTTAACATCATCACAAGTTTTCTCGTTACGAGTTCAATAACTCAAGTTCATTACCCTTGAGATAAAGTTTAAGTCCAAAATAAAATATTATTATTAACAACATTACAAGCGCTGTTTTCTAGTTAGAGTTCAATAAATCAAGTTCATTAAGCCAAAAAATAATTTTGCTTACATTGTTATTTATCTCCGGAGCCTTAGCTTCCCCTAGCGATTATTGAAGCCAGTCCAAGAGTGCTTCTCCACTCACACGATCACTCTTTTATACGGCTTTAGCACAATCCACAGAACACGGAATGAGGGGAGGAAAACCAAAGAACATAAACAGGGGGGGGGGGGGGGAGATTATACACGCTTCTAGACTGGAGTAGAAACAAAACTGGACACTGGCTGAAGAGTTTCTTCTTTTCTATTGAAAGTCTTTGGTCTGGGAATTTTGTAACTGAGCGTTGAATTGGCGCAGCCTAGGTATTTTGTTGTCAGTCGTTGAGTTCGGGTGTGTTTGTAGCGGCGGGTTTATCAAGTGCGTAGTCAGGCCAACAGCGGTTGGTGTCCGTGCAATTGGGTAAGTCTGTTATTTACTTGGTAATCGCTGACTTGTGGCTAATGCTACACCCCTATTCCATTACTGTATCTAATCGGCGTACAACCGAAATAGTTAACTAACACACAGATGAATCATTTTTATAGTTGTTGGTTTCTTGTACCTCACTCGACCCGCCCAAATTTTGTACTGGATTGTGTATGTGTCCACTGTTGTGGGTCAAAAAATGTTGTTTTACGTCTTATGAACATATTTTTAGTTAGGTTTTGGGGATGTTGCTTAGACTAAGGGTGTCTAGCAATACTGGAAATACACTTAATTTTATTTTTTATACTGGAATATTGAATCAAATACTGGAAAAATATTCAACCTTTTTTACATTGAGTGAAATATTGTATTAAGCATTTTGAGACCCCTGATATTATTTGGCCTACTGATAGTTATATTTTTACCACCCCTCAATTCCCCCCCTCTGGTCTATCTTGTTTGCCACACAATTAGTTGACCTAGCATTTTGGATGTTTGCCTCACTTGCTGACCTTTCTATTCTCAGAGTCTGCACTAATCCCCCCTTGCTCCTCCCCCTCTCCTTATTATGACAATTAATTAATCACAAATTTAATTTGTACTTTCTCCCTATCTTACAGGTAGAGAAAGTATTGTGATCGTCAAAAAATCAAACTCAATATTTTGATGAATAGAATTAAAGACTTTAAAACTATCAACATCCAAATTACCCCATTGATATCAAAACTAATTAAATTAAGTATACAACAAAGCGTAATGCCGCAAAAACTTAAAATTACAATTATTAGACCAATATATAAAATGGGGAAGCACTTATATTATGAAAGTTATAGACCTATAGCAATTCTACCAGTTTTAGACAAAATAACAGAAAGATGCGTTGCCAACTAACTACTTGATAAATTATTTAGATAAATATAAAATAATTTACCAAAAACAATACGGATTCCAAAAAAACAAAGGTACAGAAATATTTTAACACACTTTTACTAATCAAATGCTAAATAAAATAAACACATAGCTATAGCATTTATAGACATGTCAAAAGTGGTTGGCTTGAAAATTACTTAACAAATAGGAAAATAATAGTTAAAATAAATAATATAGAAAGTGAAGAATTGGGTATAAATATTGGAGTACCACAAGGCTCTATTCTTGGGCCAATACTCTACTTAATCTATACAAGAATAATCTCAAACTGTATACAGAACTTCGGTATATTTATGTATGTGGTGCACAAAAATGTAGATAGCGCTAAACAAATGTTTGTTTGTCCTTGAACTTGTTCGCGCAAAGTCCACTTCTACCATAAACACAAGCTTATGCCTGTACACTTGTAACATTATAAACAAGCTTGCTAATTTGTTCACATGTTCAAAAACACACACTGATTATGTATTTAATTTGTCATTTTTGTTAATAAAATCACAAAAGTCTAAAATGTGTGTGCGGGTTGCACAAATTGACGTCGCAGGCCGCAGGTTTCCCATGCCTGATCCAACACATCACTCTCCTGTTTGACGGTGACTGGGAGTTTGAACCCCGGTCAGCTGTACTGAGGGTCATTTCTCCCAAATGGTTCCTTACACTTTATTTAAATTCTACCTTCCACATCCATAAAACATTAACCAATTGCTAGGAAGAGCTTGTTATCCATCAACAGTCACTCCTCGAGAGTGATCTCTTTCACAACCAACAGGAATGTGTGGCAATTACCAAGTAGACTGTAAGAATTCCTAACCTACAATTTTTTCTTAAAGCAGGATTTATTTGTTTACTCATCGGTAACAAATTGTACATTTATATAAATATTTGACTGGAGAATATCTTGTTTAGGAGTCAGCCACTGATACAAGCTGTGTGTTTGTGTACGCAAAATTAGTTTGACATATTAAAAAAAAATTATAAAACATTCTAAAACATAAATCTTATACAAGGGTCAAGCCACAGTATTTGTGGACATCAACATGGATTTGTAATTAATTGAAAACTATTAGTTATCATATACCATAGGAAAGCAAAAGGTCCATAGTTTCAAGTATGGCTTATGGTTAGAGACACCGATATTTCGCGAGTTGTGTTATTACGAACTTTTACCAAGCACATTAAAATTGCCATGGAAACATAATTAAACATCATTGTGGCAGTTTTGAGTGAAAATATTCATGTGAAATAAAACGAAATTAAATCTATTTGCGAAATTGATGAGTTGGCCATTTAAACACGAATTATGGTCACTTTTCTATTTAAACGCGAATAAATAATAAAACATTCCTGACATTAGCAGCCATTCTAAGACTTGAATAAAAATAGTACCAACTGAACCAATATAATTTTCTTTCAAAAGAAAATGTATTTCCCTCAACCAAAGACTTGCTTTAAAAAGTGTTGAAAATGGCTACTGCAACGGCCATATTGGGCACCCAAGGTAAGTATTTAAAGAATTAGAAGCCAAAAACAATGCCATGTCTAAGCTAGAGGGGGAGATCTCTCTACACTCATATCTTTGGCTTTCTGATGACTGATGACATCACTTTCATCAGGTCGTTAGATATTATCATTGCTTTAGTAAGATGATTTTGTTTTTAACCTCTCCTCTATCTATTTAATATTTAAACATGCCTAAAGTTTTAAGTATATTTGAAAGAGAGCATGAGTTTGGAAAAGAAGGATTTTATATATTTGATTAAGTTAGAAAATAATGGTGTGCAAATTGTGCAACACGCATGTTGACTGGTTCCGAAAAGACACGTGTTTGAAGCACATTAATAGTGCCTTGCATAAACGGGAAAAAAAGTAATGTTTCTGAATCATCAAAACAAGCAACCCTTGAAAATTCTCAAATAAAGTCTAAAAACTCAAAAGAAGACCACAAAGAATTCATTATGGATACCACGAAAACATTTTGGAAGTAAATATTCCCATTGAAAAACTAGATCATCCTTCTATACAATGTTGGATGGGTAAATATGTGACAGGTAACCTTTTGAAGATTTTTTAAAATTTCCTTTATTATTTGAAAATCAAAAGCAAATAAGGGCCAATTATTTTGCATTCTTTTCTGATATTATTTTACTAATGACAAAATAGTGTTTTTTAACACCTTTGATTATTTAATAATTTATCAAAAAAAAGTAGATGAGATAGAAATGTTTGTTTTGAGCTATTTTCAAGATGTTTATCTTTAAGTACAAATAGTGAAATTGCCTAGTAAATTAGTGTATACACACTTTGTCAACCAACATAGCCTAATATTAGTTTGTTCTATCAAAAGCTAGTATGCCTAGAATTCGGTTTTAGGTGGAGGAGACCTCCATAAGGCAGAAACTATAAGAAGTGTTTGGATCCCAGAAGTTAACCAAAGTCAAGAGGATAGTACCAAGAACAATGTAAATAATCAGCAAGTTGCAACTCTTTGCGATGAGACAACTGATAGAAAAGGACAGTGTGTTTTGGTTATTTTGTTGAAAATATTACATGCTGATTCGATGCAAAGCTTGTTTGTTGGTGCAGTTAAAGTTTTGCAGAACACTTAAGCAACTTAATGCTTACAGGCACTTGTGGACACCATCACCAAGTATGAGATTCCTTATGAAAATGTAGTTTGTGTTGTGACATGATGAAATATGTGACTTCTTTGAAAGTTCTCTTATGCGATGATTTTCTGCATATACAGTGCTAGGACCACAAACTTAATTTGGTTCAAAATTATTGGTCAGCAGAGCTGCCAGAGCTGAATGAGTGTGTTGCTAAAGCAAAGGCCGCATTTCTGAACACTCAAAAGAGAAAACATAATTATCTAGCATTTCTGAATGAAAAATACAGTAAAGGTGAAAAGTCTGCTAAACTATTTCCAAACCCAGTTTTATCGCAATAGAACTCTTGGTTTTGTTCAGTGGTGTACCTCTGTGAATATTTGGTGGATCTAGTGGAATATTTTTCCACATTGGAGGAGGTGACAGCAGCACTTAAGTACTTCCAGGATATGTCAAATGATAGAGTAACCCTAATGTTGATTGAATGCCAACCAACACTTTTAATTGAACACTGTTCTGAATTGGTGGAATTAATTACTATACTCGAAGGTTCTACCTATGCCTTCAGTCATAAGCTGTATGGTAAAGTGTCAGAGCTACAAAGTGATTTTAAACTGATTTCTGACATGAACTACGGAGAAAAAACACAGGAAAAATTGAACGTTCTTCCAACTCTAAAACAAGCAAATGTCAAAAGTCAGTTTCAATCTCTAGGACAGCAGTGCCTTATAAAGCTGAATTCACTCCATCAGTCAGACTCATCCAAAACATTTTTTGAAAACATTGGTACTCTTTTTGACATTTGCTTGATTGGGACAAAACAAGTTAATTCTGATCTCTTCCAATCAGCTCGGAAAATACAATTTTTTAAACCCTGCTCTGAAATGAATTTTTAAAGAGGATAACGTGTGCTGCAGACACAAGTGAGAGCTTTGCAAAGCAACAGTAAAAAAGCTGTCATTTTGGACATATATTGTGGACTGAAAGAAGACCATGAAGAGTTTGCCATCAACAGCATAAAAGCAATATGGATTCCAGTGTCTATGTTGACAGTGAACGTGCATTTTCGGCATATTCCAACATTGTCAGATAAGCGCACTAGCTTGATAATTAAAAATTTAGAAACAATGTTGTCTTTATACTTTGGTTGTTGACGGGAAGTATGAAAAAAGGCACGAATATATTTATCTTATAAAATAATTCAGTGTAAGTACTTTCTAAGCTATTTGAGTTAATTTATTACCATTACCTTAAAAAAAACTCTTAAGACTTTTTATACTGAAAATCAGGGTCTTACCCTTTTATTTGCCAAAATTCAATTTAACGAAATCAAGTAATTTTATTTACCGAAAATCATGGTTTTACCCTTTTATTTACCGACTTTTTATACTGAAATCCAACTTTTTATTTAACAAAATCCAGTAGTTTTATTTACCAAAAATCAGGGTCTCTATTTATAGTTTGTCCAAAATATAAATTATTTATTTTTTAGTAAACATAAAATAATTTGCATTTTTTGTGTTATGGAAGGAAAATAGTTTTTTTTAAATTACTTCTAATAACATAGGTTAAAAATTTGTATTACCTCTGTTTTTATAACTTTCAACACAATAGTTATTAGCCATATTTTGGATTGTAACCTTTCATATAACTTTTGAGAATAACCCTCCCCCCAAATTTGAATTTTCCTTCTGTAACAATTTGGAATATATATATATTTTTTTGTATTTTTGTCACACATTACTAGTGTAGATTTTATCTCCTTCTTTGTTTACATTAGCTCCCTGAATATTAGGGTCATAGCTCTATTGCTAACTTAGAAAATAATTACTAAATTTTTTGTTACAGAAGGAAATCACAAAAAATATTTGGGTTAATAAACATTTTTTGTAGACCTACCTGAGCTAAAAACATTTTGTTTTTGGCAGGGCCTGAAAATTAAAAACTTCTCAATTATATATATAGGAATTTAAAAATAATGATGAAACCTAATTTTGAGGCATTTTTAATACTGCATTAAAAGAGTTGGCTAAACTGCATTCACCTTATGTTATCACACACAACCAGTAATTTAATTTTTATTTATTATAGTACTGACGAACAGTCACAAGAAATATAACAGGCTGGTTTTGATATATACATTATATTATGACATATAATGATAATTACATAAGAAAATAATTCGAACATAACAATTATTTAAATTAGTAACCAATACAGTGAAGAGCAACAGTTAGAATAAAAAAACTTTGAAATTATTGAAATAAAACCAAAAAGCAGAATTTATTTTCAGACATTTTAAGATAAAAACTGCTTTCTTAGCATCCAAATTGTATGTTGAGTAGTGTAGCTAATATTGGGTCTTGTGTTCACAGTTCTAGAAGAGCTGCCGTCGGGTGGACAAATCGTTAAGGGGGCTTACAAACCACCTCATCTACGTAATCCAAGCAAGGAACAATCTCATGCTAGTAAGTACAATACAATTTAAAGAATCATGTTCATTGTAGGGTTAAAATGAGGCTTGTTTCTAAAAAGAATATAAAAAACTTAAATAGTAACATTTCAAGGTCGGGTAGTAAAGATAAACAATGAGAGACTGTATTAAAAACACATGGGAGTAAACCAATATATGGTTGTTATTGTAGGTGTATGTAGACAGTAACAAGTTGCCATAATGTTTTGTTTTAGCGCCTAGGACAAAAAGTAAATTAGCGCCAGATATTAGTGATGAGAAATATTTCCCCAGCTTATCCGCAGCCAAGAGTGTGGAACCTAGCGGCGCATGGGGTAGGAGGTGAGTACAACATGTGTGTCCACTATGATGCTTTTTAAAATTAATTTAACTGTTGTAATAATTAGATAGATATTAGTAGGGGTTTGCGAAATCCTTTTTTTGTTCGAAGTGAAGTTGAGTCGAATATGGGAAATATTCTTGAAGCCGAATCGAAGTTTGAATAGTTTTCTATTTAATGTTGAGTAAAAATATTATGTTGACATTGAGTGTTTTTATCTAACTTCAAACTAAATATTACATTTATTTTTTCTTAACACAGGGTTCCTATGGTCTAGAAAGTCAGGGAAAAAAATAATAATCAGAGAAAGTCAGGAAATCTTAAAAAGGTCAGGGAAATTACAATTCATGTCACACTCAGAAAAAAAAACGAAAATATTTTTCGTATCTATTGCGTCATAAGCCACTGCCGCAACAAAGAAAGCTGAGGGGCACTTACCATGGTCAAACTTTCTGTAACACAAGTTTTGGTAGCATTTTATTAATGAAGGTGAACGCAGAAATATCCTGGCCTGCACATGACAATTCTTTTAACTTTAGTGATCCATTGTTTTGGTTCTTGTTCAAGGTTTGGCATCGTTATCGTTGGGTACAGTGAATTAGGACTGATTTGGCTACACCAGCAATGTCTAACAAAAAAAAACCGTTTTTAACCAGCTCTGGCTAAGCCCAGAGAATTTTCCTGAATTCCCATACTGGATCAGTGGCGTTGAAAGTAATAAGTTGCAGGCATTTTGTAAAGTGTGCAAAAAAATTATAAACCTAAGTAATATGGGAAAGCAAGCATTAGCTTCCCATGCAAAAGGACCAACTCATATCAAAACTCTTGAAACTTTGACAAATCAATGCTCTCTCTTGACTTTTTTCTCAAAAAAGTCAAGTGATTCAGGTTCATCGAGCTCCCCTGTTTCAACAGAATCTCTGGCACACAAAGACATTCTACCTAGTGGTGATTCGGCTGGTTACTCGGAGAGTTTTTCTGTTTCATCGGAAATCGTAAAGTCGCAGAAGGAAGCTGTTGCCAAAAGTGAAATTAAGTGTAGTACCTCGAAAAAACCATAACACTTTTGTTATAAAAGATGTTATAACTAAGGCGGAAGTAATTTGGGCTATGCAAGTTGTTTACATAAAACATTTCTTTCAATTCGTGCAATAATTTAAGTACAATTTTTCAGTTGATGTTTCCCGAGTGTTCCATTGCCAATGCCTTTACCCTTGGTGGAGACAAGGCTGCATACTTTATTGTGCATGGCTTGGCTCCATTCTTTCATAACAATTTACTGGACCGCCTAAAATCATGTAACAACTTTGTAATTTGTTTTGATGAAGCGTTGAATAAAGTTATTCAAAGAGGACAAATGGACATTGTAATAAGATTCTGGAACAAAGAAAATCATAAAGTCATCAGTCGTTACTTAAACAGTGTGTTTTTCGATAGGAGCACCGCAGAAGAATTACTGAAGTATTTTCTGGGTGATATTTCTCCTCTTCCACTCTAAGTTGATTCAAGTGTCAATGGATGGCCCAAATGTCAATTTAAAGTTTATAACACTTCTTCAGGAACACATCAAATCTGTCACAGACAATGAAGTATGTAGTTTACTAAATCTGAGAACATGTGGGCTTCATGTTGTTCATGGTTCCTTGAGAACAGGAGTGGAGTCTGTTGATTGGAATATATACTCCATTCACGGTAGGAATTACTCTCTGAAAGGTCTTTTTTCCTACCAATATCCTACTATATAATATGATTCTGGTAGGGAAAAAGGCCTTTCAGAAAACAATTCCTATGATGAACAGACTTTAAGTAGCTTATTGCGTCACATGTACTGTTCACTGACTCTCCAGCTCGTCGAGCATTGTTTACCCAGTTGACAGGATGTGCATCTTTTCCATTGAAGTTCTGTGGTGTGTGGTGGTTAGAGAATGCAAAGTGCTTTCAAAGGGCATTACAAATTTGGGACCATGTTATTAAGTTTCTCAAAGAAGCAAAACTTCCTAAAACAAAACCTGTAGAGACACTGAAAAGCGCAGCCTGTGATCCATTCCTAAAGTGTAAACTAGCTTTCTGCAAGACAATTGCAGAGGAATGTCAGCCTTTCCTGCAACGGTTCCAGACATCAAAACCAATGACTCCATATCTTTTTGAAGCTGTAGAGAAACTCCTAAGATACCTTATGAATCATTGATGAAACCTAATCTGATGAAGTGCATGGGTCCAAAGTTACTGTTTATCGACACACAAAAAATCAGAAAATTTGATCCTTAGCAAAAATATTGATGTAGGATTTGCTACAAAAGTTTGTTAGGAGAAACTGCAATCACAGTAACAGAAAGACAAAAACTAGAATTTATACACGAGTGCCGCAGTATGTTAACCACCATGATTGCAAAACTACAAGAAAGAAGTCCCTTAAAAGAGAAAGTTGTGAGAGGTTTGTCTTCATTGGATCCTTGTGTTATTCAACATTCATCTCAACTGGGCCAGAAGAGAATTTCTTTTCTTTTGGAGGAACTCAACCATGCCAACATCATAAATGATGTTCTGGCTGAAAATGCCAAGAAAGAATACTTGCATTTTTGCAACCTCAAAAAATCTGAGCTTCAAGAAATATTTCGTCCTTGTGATCAGTTTAGTGATGAAGTAGGACTTGACACTATTTATGGTAGCTTTCTAATAGGAGATGCAAACTAAAAACATCTTTGGGAAGTAATAAAGATTTGCCTTGTCTTGTCGCATTCCCCAATAAATCATTACTAGTTGACATCTTTGGGAAGTAATAAAGATTTGCCTTGTCTTGTCGCATTCCCCAATAAATCATTACTAGTTGAAAATATGCATGAAAAAACAATCACTGCACAGCATCACATTCATGATGAGATACAAGAAGCAGGAGGGATTAAAAACATACACATTAGCAAAAAGATGTTGGATTACGTGAGAGGTGCTCGGAAACGCTATCATGAATACTTAGAGATGAAGAAGCAAGAAAAAAGTGAAAAAGACAAGAAGGCAGAAAAGAGGAAATTAGATATACAAGATAAAGATCTAGAAGGAAAAAGAAAAAAAATTAATGATGGCAACTGAAGAGAAACGAGAAGCAATAGAAGTGGAGTTGCAAGAACTGAAGAAGAAACAAGCTTCACTTTATTAAATATAGCATATCTTATTGTATGACTTTTGATAATTTTAATAAAAAGAAAATTGACTTGAGACATGAATATATGAAAGCAGACACAGTTCCTCCTGTTGTGAGCTATTCAGTTCAGGATATGTACAGTTTAGGTAAAATAAGACTGTAATGATACCAAACTTTTAAGTATGTTCTTAGTGAATACATATTTCTGCACATGATACCAAAGTGAATCAAGTTTGTTACAACTTTTTGATAGGGTTAGACATATTTAATTATGTTTAAATCATTTTCCCTGAACTGATTGGCAAGACGTCTGCTTTCTTATTCTTCCATGAGAGGTGAGGCAAGGTCGGCTGTAGGGGAGGAGGAGGCCGAAATAAATGTATTTGAATTAATATTTTCACATGTATAGTATCATAGAAATTTTATGAGAAATTGGTCAGGGAAAAGTCAGGGAGAATTTTTTTACAAATACTGTAGGAACCCTGTTAAACAATAATATTTGTAGCTTATTGCCAACATATAAGTGTTATATTCACTTTACCTTTGTATCAAAAATATTATGTGTACAGCTTGAGTGAGTAGTTAAAAAAACATGCATTTGCTTTAATATCATTGGATTTTCCTTTCGTGGTGTATTATTATTATTATTATTATTATTATTATTATTATCATCATTATCATTATCATCATCATCATCACTACATCTTACTACCTCTCCTAGTTATATGCACTTATGCTAATGTGTAATGGTAGGGTGATTGTGAGATGAAACGAAGGACCTACAGTTTAACGCGGGATTCGAATCACGGTGGAGGCCTGACATTCCACACATTCACAAGTTGTGATTAATACACTTCTGGTCATAGGTGAAGTAGGGGTTTGGCAATAATATAAATCTGTGCCGGGACCCGAGGATTGAACCTCAGAACCCCAGCACAGAAGTTATAACACCTTACCTTTAGACAGCTAGGTCACCCTTTTCATGGTGTTTTACTAACCTTTCACACACAAGATACAAATTAACAAAACACAAGAGTTAACCTACATTTAAGAACAAGAATAACATTATAGAAAAATATGAGTTTAAGTTAATTCGGCGGATGCGTTTATAGGTTTGAAAAGTCTATTGTCACAACATTTTAGTATATCTGTGTTTACAAATCAACAAGTAAACTTTTGATTTTATAAATCCATTTAAATCTTGCCATGTGAGTTACTAAAAAAAATATGGTTCTAATTTTGAAAGCGCTTATTGTCAATCTTGAAATCAATACGACCTTGATAATAATATTGCTCATAAATTCATTCTTCATGAAATATGTATAAAATGACCAATTTTTTGTAGATTTTATTTCATGTAATATTTATTAGAATACCTAAGATTTTATCTTCATAGCAAATTTTGTTTATAAGTAATCACTATTTGCATATGCTTTCTAAAATAATTTAAATAATGTCATTCCTCGCACGTGCACTCAACTATCTCTCAACTCTTCTGCTAGTCTACGCATTAGCAGGAGTTTGAATTGAACATACTGATGCATGTAGTAAACAACTGAAATGGCTGTGTGTGTGAATTTTAAAATATAAAAAAAATATTGTCAATATTCAAGAAATACTTTATTCAAAATAAAAAAAACTTTTATTATTTATTTTAATCCACACTTTCAAGAGGAATAAATTCATCCTCAGTTGGTAATATTAGAATTAATAGACCATGAAACGAAAGCAATCACACATGCATTGACATAGTGTAAACAGTGTATTTAATATAATGTATGACAGAAACATCTGACCAGTAATCAGACCAACGAACTACTATAAGTAAGATACAGTTACAGGGAGTAAGATATTGAGATAGCCAACATAACACAAATTTTGCAGAGTTGCCAATACAACCATATTAATACCTCCTCTCAATTCTGCAAAGATTAAGACAAAGAGAAAAAAATATATATATAATAAGGTAAAAGCCTAACCAACAAACTTTTGTATTCCAATACTTTATTCACAAATTCTAATCAAATTTCTGTAACATTTAATAGATTTCTAAAGTACATATATTTCCTTATTGCTAATGCTTTTGTCATTATGTCTGCTACTTGTTCATCAGTAGCTACATACTGTAATTTAAAATCACCACTACTAATTAAATCTCTTACAAAGTGATGCCTCACATCCAATATGTTTGGACCTCTTTGTCTCATACGTTTGTGCCATTTTACAAGATTGGTTGTCTTCAAAGACAATAACTGGCTTTACACAATCAAGACATTAATCAAATAATGGGATTAAAAACTTACATTCAGACATTCCAGCAGAAAGAGCCAGATACTCAGCTACTTCAAACCAAAATTACTAGTATATTTGTGATGACAAACAACATTCTTAAGATAATTCCAATGAGTTTCATTATAACAATTTTGAAACTTTCCAAAATAAGATACTGCAAAACAAAGATCTGGCCTTGACCCTAGCATCAAATACATTAAACTACCAATCAATTCTTTATATGGCACTTTATAACTTTTCCCTCTGAGACCTTTTGTAAGTTCAATTTTGGTTGTACTGGTATTTTTGAAATTTTACAATCATTCATCCTAAAATGATTTACAATTTTGTCAATAAGATTCTTTTGACTAATCAATATATTATCCTCTTTTCAATTTCAAGACCTAAAAATACCAATCTACCATCAGAAGTTATATCCCTAATGTCAAAGAAAATTCATTAACTTACCCTTTACACTATTAACATCATCAATTGAGCTTGATAAAATAATAAAATCATCAACCCAAATCAAAATATATGTAGAATCATTAAAGTATAAGCTTGGATCAACCTTGGATCTTCTCACTCAACAATCGGTTAACACTGTTGTTCCAGCAATTTGTGCTTTGTCTCAAACCATATAGGGCTTTCACCACTTTACACACTTCACCCTTTTGTATGTGTAAGCCATCAGGAGGGTAAAGATAGACAACTTCTTTTAATTCACTTTTAAAAAAAGTTGATTTTACATCTACCTGATGAATGAATAAGTCATGCTGAACAGCAACAGCCAATAGTGTTCTAAGTGTCACCAACCAAGCTACCGGAGAATAAACATCTTCCTCCTCCAAAGTAGGTTGCTGATAACCTTTAGCTACCAAGCGGGCTTTCTTCTGAGCTACACCATCAATTGTCTTCTCAGTAAACACCCATCGAGATTCAATTATGGATACATCAGGTGGAGGCTGTAACAATTCCCATGTATTATTGCTCTTAAGAGACTCTAACTCTCTTTCAATAGCCTCCTTCCAACCATAATCTTGTTGAACAGCATCTTGATAGGACCTAGGAGTTTCAAATGGAAGATAACCAGCACTGAGAGTCATAGCCATCCCAACTTCATAATCTTCAAGATGTTTTGGCATTTTACTCACTCTTTTACTGTGTCTTCTTTCAGGAACTTCAATCGTTTTAATATCAGAGTTATCAGGATCAGGACCTTTTGTCTTCAAATCCATTTTATCTTGGATATACTCTTCTACATCTGAATTTTCCGAGTCATGATTTTCAATATCTTTAGTTACAATCTTCCTCTCATCAAAGACGATAGATCGAGCAGTGGCAACCCTTTTACTCACAGGATCCCACACTCGATAGCCATTATGACAATACCCTATCATAATTAATTTCCTTGAACGAGCATTTTCCTGGAACGATCTTCTTTGGGAATGTGTACATAAGCTGTGCAACCAAAAACTCTAATTTTACTCAAATCAGGCTTATCACCATTCCATTTTTCTGCAGGGGTTACATCTCCATGTAACACAGATGTAGGAGTTCTATTAAGCAAATAAACAGCTGTTACAACTGCTTCTCCCCACATGTCTTTATCTAAACCTAAGTAAAATATTAGGCACCTAGCTTTATCTAAAATAGTTCTATTGAGGTATTCAATTACTGAATTTTGTTCTGGATTTCTTGGAATAGTGTACATTAAATTAATACCTTTATCCTCACACAAGTTTTTAAAGTCACTGGAAATATATTCCCCACCATTATCACAACGCAAATTCTCAATTCTTCTATTAAATTTAGCTTCAACCATAGCAATGTACTTTCTGAAGCATTCTTCAACTTCACTTTTCCTCTCAAGTAAATAAACAACTATAAAATGACTAAAATGATCAATAAATGAAACAATAGTTTTTACCGTCATGTGTAGTTGGGGCTATTTTGCCACACACATCTGATGAAACAAATTGCAAGATTCTTTGTTTTTTTTCTCTTCTGGTACACATTTCAAAAATAGTGCTCTTGTTAGTTTACCCTGAAGACAAACCTCACATGACTTACTACAAGGAAACTTAGACGAATGTCCCATCCTTCTGTGCCACAAGTCTGAAGAATTATCCACAAGATTTACTTCACTTGAATTTAAATTCATAGTGACAAAATACAGATTGTCGATAAGATTCCCTTTCAGAACAAGTTTGTCATTCTTCAGATTAGTCACATTTATTATGAAAAATAACCTTTAAGTTATTTTCTTCGAGCCTTTTAACAGAGAGCAGGTTATGGGACAAACTGTCACACACCAATACCTTATGCATTGTTACACCAATACCGTTGCTAGTTAACAAACGTAGATTACCACATCTATCAGAGTTAACTATTTCACCAACTTTAGCCACACTAATTCGTGAAGAGATTTCCTGAACATCAAATAAATACTTTACATATTCAGCTTGAATTATATGGTTTGTTGCCCCACCACCAACAACAAAATTAATACTATTATGATTATTTGACATTCCACAACTTAACTCAGTGTTACCATCAGAGTCTAATACCAAAAATGAAACTTCTTTTTCTGAATTTCCAGCAAAATTGTTTCTATTTGGAAATTGTGAACGCATGTGTCCTTTCTGATTACAGGCATAGCACTTACCGGTAAATAATTTAGGTTGCATCACCCTATTTGGTTTCCACAAATTATCATTCCGTTAACCAAACGTATTTGCATGATTCTTTTTAAACTTATTATGCCCTATAAATGCATGGCTTTGTGCACTTGAAACACTTGAACTACAACTTTTTAAATTACGTTCTTCTGATAAAAGCTTATTTTTTACAAAGTCTAATGTAACTGCACTTGTATTAGACGTAAATAAAATTTCAATAGAAGTCACAACTGGTAAATACCGCTCAGGCATAGCTGCCAACAGTTGAGTAATACACTCTTGTTCTTCAACATTACCTCCAGAATTCCTCAATTCAGCTACTGTTTTATTAAATTTGATGAAGAATTCATTCAACTTGGTTCACTTTTAAAATACATGTTTCCTAATTTTTTCTGAAGTTCAATATGATACAGTATGCCCATTTTAACATATGTAGACTTCAAAGACGTAATCATTACTTTAGCAGTACTTGCATTTTTTATTTGTTCCAAAACAATATCAGCCACGCATTTCACAATCAAATCCTTGGCCTTAGCATCTTTCATCAAAAAGTTGTCTTTAACTTTTGAATCCGCCAATACATCCGGTGGATCAACAGTCCGCATTTCTAGCACGGCATTCCTTTCCAAAAGCCTCTCCAGACGATATAACCAGTTTTCAAAACCACTACCATCAAAAGGCTTTAACCCTGGATGCATATAGGATACAAATGCCACTGCCATGTTGAACTTGATTAAAAAACTTTGGTCACCGTTACACCGTTTTCCACGAATCATACAATTACAAATATTAATAAACACTGATACTTTCTGGGCTCATAACCTATTTAGGATTAATAGGCCATGAAACGAAATCACACACGCATTGACATAGTGTAAACAGTGTATTTAATATAATGTATGCCAGAAAACCACTGACCAGTAAAAAGACCAACTAACTACTAGCAGTAAGATACAGTTACAGGGAGTAAGATATAGATATAGCCAACATAACACAAACTTTACAGAGTTGCCAATATAACCATATTAATAGGTAACATTCAATCTTTGTGATCAAGATGGTTAGAGGTTTAATGCTATGGCCTTCTTAAAATTCAAAGTGTTATGGACATTTTCCAGGTCCCACCAAGAAAATCACGCAAACTTGTTCTAAAACTCTAAACGATAAAAATATATTTTAATTTTTGAAGTAATTTAATTTCACTTTTATATGCTGTAAATTATTAGTGTAATATAATCACTAGATTTTGAATAGCAGAAGAATCTTCGAATAGCTGCCGAAGTCAATCAGGGGTTCGAATCGAATACAAAGTACACCGAGATTTGATTAATCTTAAAAAATTTTGAAGCTTCACACACCCCTAGATACTAGCAATACATATAGTAACACTAATAATATTATGAACTTTTGACTGGGATATAATATATCCCTATTTTCTATAAGGTTCTTGCTAAAAAAAATTCTACAATAACAAATCTTGTGTACCTTCATTGTGTGTAAAGGACATCACATTCTGTATTCATAGGTTATAGTGTTAGATCATGGTTGTGAGGGATTGTTTTGTTCCAGAAGACGTGACGAGGGGAACTTTGAGGAAGTTCGCAATAGTAAATCCCACTCGAGTCGTTTCGGTGAGACTGGAAACAAAGCTGCCAGTGGTACGGGCCCCAGCCTCAACCTGGGCAACAAGTTCGGAGCACTTAGTCACGACCAAAGCTGAATATCACAGGACAACTATTTCTTTTGTTTTTATAGAAATGTTTTGAATGAAAAAAGGCGAGAATATATATATATATATATAAATAGTTGAATAAACCTTATATGGTTCTATGATCCATGAATGGTGGAGGAACACATTCATGATTACTCTCTATTTATTTGAAATATCAGACTAAAGATGACTTCTAATGCATTACTTAGTTCTGCGCTGGAAACTAGTGTGGATGTGATGGTGAACATTTCTGATAAATATGATCCAGGTCTTAATAAGAGAAAAGTGTCGGCACCACAGACGAACAAGATGAATTTCCAACTTTATTTATAACTTTTTAATTTCTGTAGAATTGTTTGTATAATTAGGCCTAGAACTGGTATCAAACATTAAAAGGCTTCAAGAAAAACCAAATTCACTTGTCTAAGTTTGATTAGCAGGAAACCCTAGCATTTGCTGGTAACTACAAGCAAACCAACTGGAAGGAATCTGTCCATGATTCTTAAAAGCACTAGGAAAAATGGTGTATAGTTTTAACTATCAGATATTTAATTTTCTTGGAAAGCAAAACATTTCCATTACTTTAACAATAAATGTATGTAAGGAAGCCACATTGAGCCATTGAAGAGTAAAGAAATCATTTCTATTAAAATAATTAATATAACTAGTGTTTTATTTCAATCAAATGTACAATATTATTATTTATTATTATGTGTCCTTTAATACGACAGGTCCATTCCTTTTATCATTGAACTTAGACCACCAATCCACCCTGTCCTCTGCCTCCTCCTTTAGTTCCCAGAATTTTCTTCTTTCCTTCAAGTCATCCAATATTTTTATCATCCTCCTTCCTAACCTCCTCTTACCTCTTTACCAAAAACTATCATCCAATATTTTAATCATCCCTTCTAACCTCCTCTTACCTACATGGGTTGTGCAGAGACAATTCCTCCTAAGGATATGTCTGATCCGTTTGCTTTGCACTAAGGAATTACATCCAAAATGGTTCTATTCTCACACACTCTTTTTAGGATTTCTTCATTTGTCATCCTGTCTGTC
>JBCFYV010003502.1:0-28016 GCA_039000515.1 Timema cristinae
CGATCTGCACAAGATCACAAAGTAAATGTTGAGTACATTTACAATTTGCCGGTAATAGTCGGAAGCTTTGGTTGTTTTAAGTCCAATTTCTCAATTCGGAGCGAGCTCAAACTGAATGTATCAAATATTCTTGAAGCCAAGTAGAATTTTGAGTAGCTTTCTATTTTATGATTGTAAAATATATAGTTCAAATTGTACTTCTTTATATAATTTAATACACTAAAATCATTTTGAAAAGGTTTTAGTGTACACTTTTCTTTCTAAGCTGATTCGTGCTATTAGCACAACTTACACTTAATTTACTTCAGGTTGTTTTATATGAATATTAGCTTGTGATATATATAAACAGCTCAGAATGGAAATAATAGAACATAAATGGAGTTGGTACTTTAAGCTGTCAATATTATCATTGGCGAAGCTTTGTAATTGTCAAAGCCGGAATTTTTATTTTCAAGAAAAGTTGAAGCAGATATGTTTGTTTTGAAGCTTTGCACACCCCATTACCATTACGGCTGCTATGAGAAATAACCAAAATTTGAATATTACCGTTTTATTTGGATACCAGAAGTTTCACTTCCTGATATCCGAGAGTTTAGAATAGAGGAAATGTATTTAATATCATTGGTTAGATTACACTACTATGGTAGTTATTGTAAAATATGATGTGTTATAGATTAGAAGAGCCCGTGTCATAGTTGTACTTACCCAAGTGTACTTATAATAAGTGATATGCAAGGATTGAACATGGATCGATACATTTGTTTTGCTGGCAGGCTAAATTCCTTGATTTGGGAGTTAGATTCGGAGGAATCGTATCAAGTTCACCACTTAGCCGCCTCAGAAATGTATTTATGGTCGCCGGTTCAATCCTTGGTGCGTGCATTTATCAAATATAGTATATTGATTATTAATGTTGTGTGAATCTCAAGTATTAACCATTCCGTCCATCTTGTTACTAACTTTACTTAAAGTGACTTTAGAATTTAGTTTATGGGTTGGCCCCCAGAATGAGCCAGAAAGTCTCTAACAGTTTATTTACACTTGTACATAATTTTGAGTGAATATCTTATAAAAACTTTGATTAAAAAATGTGTTGGTGACTTCTGAGTCCAAATAGTTTGAACTATTTGTTATCTGGCATTGTACACTTTTACCCAGAAATCAAGATTGTTGTTAATCTTCTTTGAAGGACATTTACTCTCTAAATAATTGTATGAATTGTTTACCTATTTTCATAAGCTGTTTTGGTCATTTGTTTACATCTGTGTATGAAATTTTGCTAAAAATTTATTAAATACAAAAGGCATTTTGAGACGTGTTTTATTGACAAGTTATCACAGTCTAGTACCAACATAGCATAATTTAAAATGGGTACAACACATTCCCAATCGCAAGTTTGGATTTATATGTTACTATTCACATTGAGAATTTTGGAGGGAAATATAAGTTGCAGTCATAGAAATATTTATTTACTAAATTATGATTAAAACTTAATACGCTTGTATGAAAACCTTTAATGTTTCAATTTGATTTGGTTTAGAAGGTGATGTGTGTGTAGTATTGATGCTGTGTAATTGTTGTAATGTTGGTGTTGGTTACACGCAGCTCAGACGCGCAAGCCTCAGGTGGCACTTGTGGGCATTTCTTAGTTCAGGTGAGTTCCCTGGTCTTATGAACACTCACACCTATACTGATTGGTACTTACACACCCACTACTGCTTGGTGCTCACACACCCACTACTGCTTGGTATTTGCACACCCACCAATTATGTGCACTTGCACACCCACTACTTTTGTGTACTTGCACACCCACTACTGCTTGGTGCTCACACACCCACTACTGCTTGGTATTTGCACACCCACCAATTATGTGCACTTGCACACCCACTACTTTTGTGTACTTGCGCACCCACTACTGCTTGGTATTTGCACACCCACCAATTATGTGCACTTGCACACCCACTACTTTTGTGTACTTGCACACCCACTACTTATTGGCACTTGCACATCCACTACTTATTGGCACTTGCACACCCACTACTGCTTGGTATTTGCACACCTACTACTTATATGTATTTGCACACCCACTACTTCTAGGTAGCCTGTAATGAAGCAACTTTACCTTGCTTGGTTCCATTATGGTGTATGTAGCCTATAAGATAGAGCCATAGTGTAATCAGTCAAGGTAAGACTGCTACCTTGCTTGGTTCAACTATGGTGTAGCCTATAAGATAGAGCCATAGTGTAACCAGTCAAGGTAAGACTGCTACCTCTCAGTGTAAACAGTTTACTGTCACATCCACACTTGCTAACCTAGTCTTGTTAAGTGTCAATATTATACAGGTCATGTCATCAATATTATCTACCAATCCAGGAATTCAACTTTTATCTTACCTGTCTCGGTGGAGTAGTTAGCTATCACGCAAGTTTTGTGTTGAACCAGACTTTTGAGGACAGGTGGATTGGGTTCAAATCTCGCTCGGGGTGAACTGGGGTAGGTTTTCCACTCTCCCTCTACACAAATGTGGGTTCACTTCTATATTCAACCTTCCCAATTCCTAACAAGTTAAAGTAATTAGTACTTAAGCATATAGCCCGAACAAGTAGTAAAACTCGGTGCTAAGTATCATTACTTTTCTCTTAAATGAGTTCATTTTAAAATGTTTAAAAATCTCATAAAATGTATTGAGTTGATGATAAAGTTGTTTCACTTTTAATATAACTAATTAAACTTATAGAACTAAATGGTACATCTCCACATATATGATCAGGTCATCTGGTACTTAAACCACTGGTATACTGGCTGATACCAGCTCTTGGAAGGAATAAGATGGTATATTTGAACCACCGCACAATAAACTATACCAACCAATCCTGTGATTATGGGGTAGCTATATAGTGGGGAAATTACGGTGTTGATGAAGGCTGTGCTAAATCTTCCCTCGAGGTTTTTAAACTCCACACACAGACAGGTTTGTTGTACCAGTACTAATGATTAATTCAACTCCACACACAGACAGGTTTGTTGTACCAGTACTAATGATTAATTAAACTCCACACACAGACAGGTTTGTTGTACCAGTACTAATGTTTAAACTCCACACACAGACAGGTTTGTTGTACCAGTACTAATGTTTAAACTCCACACACAGACAGGTTTGTTGTACCAGTACTAATGTTTAAACTCCACACACAGACAGGTTTGTTGTACCAGTACTAATGTTTAAACTCCACACACAGACAGGTTTGTTGTACCAGTACTAATGTTTAAACTCCACACACAGACAGGTTTGTTGTACCAGTACTAATGTTTAAACTCCACACACAGACAGGTTTGTTGTACCAGTACTAATGTTTAATTAAACTCCACACACAGACAGGTTTGTTGTACCAGTACTAATGTTGTATGTTCCGCAGAGTCGTGTAGCTTCTGTTCGCTGATGATTGATCCACATTTCAACTTCACGTACTGAAACAAGTCCAGGAACTACAACACGCAACCAACTGACTCAGGTGGACATGAACCATGGACTCTCTTGAGCCCCTTCCCAGTGTGTGAGAAGATCTCTTCTTGAGTTGTTATAGGGCTGAAGCTGAAAATGAGCCGCGTGTCTGCCCTGTCATGCACAGTTGTGTGGAGAGCGAATTGTGTCACTATATTTTCAGCACACTCGGATCAAGTGCTGGTTACAAATAATCCCACCAGGGATTTCTCTATGCACAGCATTTATAATAAACAGTACAGATGTTCAGTCCAAGTTAATTATGTTCGATAAGAATAGACAGTCGTATCAGCATTGAACGAACAGGAACAAAGTCTTGCCGTCTCAGATATTTGGAGGTAAAAAACACTACCTTTATTATTTCCTTGAACTCTTCAAGTTTGTGTATACAGTCAACTCTCGATTCTACGACCCCGGGAATAGCGTCCCACTCGAAGTAACAACCCTTTTTTGGGGAACCGTGAAAAATGTGGGACAAAAGGTTGAAAAGTTTAAGGAAATCGGCTGTAAAATGTGTTTGTTGCATTAATTTAGGTCGCTGCACTGCAATTAGCTATGAGAGCGCTGTATTACTAGTAACTGGGGTGGGTCAGGTATAAAAATAGACACCACCTTATCAATGCCAGCCAATAGCACTTGACTCTGTCCACCCCCTCCCACAAGCAAAACAATGTTTTCCCACGCGCGACTGCCGCTACATCACGCGCCAGGCTTGCTTTTGCCATTGTTACTTCGATTCTCGATTTGGTTACTATTTTGGTTTGATTTTATAAACAATTTTTGACGACTCATGCTATTGTTAAACATTGTTATTTTGATTTGGTTACATTTTTGGTTGGATTTTGTGAACGATTTTTGATAACCCACGCTATTTGTTGTCTAAAAAATGCAATTTTTTTCGTATGAAGGTCAGGGGTGGAACAAAATCTGTTAAAATTCTAATAACGACCCCTTCGAAATAACAACCCTTTTCCAAGGAACCGTGAAAGGTTGTAGAATCGAGAGTTGACTGTATACAGCAATACTTGCTACGAAACATATCGTATAGGTACTATGTGATAGAAACAAACTGTGTTGGCAAATTGAATGGCTGAATTCTAAGCAAAGGGCTCGAGCTGCTCACTAGTACCGTATTTCACCACATAATGATCTCACCCTCTTTCACTCTTGGTTTATAAAATTTCAAACTAAACTTTTACTTAAAAACAAGTGTTAAGTTTTGACCTTGAGTTGGTTAGACTTGTTTGAACGCCCAAACAAAGAAAGCAGTCACTACAGTCTATTTATTGACAAAAACAAGGTGTTCAACTTTATAAGAGTACATATTGATTATGTAGGAAAGGAACATTTTGTAAACATCAGTCATCCCCACATAACATTTATACATGACCCCCAATATCTGAGCGACAAGGCTCCTTGTGATAAGTGCCTCTAATTACCTATGCTGGCTGGACATCATGTTACATTTTGTCCACACATCACTTCAATGTTATATTTAGTCTACATATCACATTGATTAAGTTAAATCTTTTCAATTACTTTACACATACAATTTATTTTGGAGTTTTGCTACAATAGTGCCTCCAGTCCATGCCTTAAGGATACATTAATAGCTATTTACTTGAAAGATACTGCTTTGTGCTAGTTTACAAGCTATCTACCCGCAAGATACTGCTTAATGCTAGTTTACAAGCTATCTACCCCCAAGATACTGCTTAGTGCTAGTTTACGAGCTATCTACCCACAAGATACTGCTTAGTGCTAGTTTACGAGCTATCTACCCGCAAGATACTGCTTGGTGCTAGTTTATGAGCTATCTACCCGCAAGATACTGCTTGGTGCTAGTTTACGAGCTATCTACTTGCAAGATACTGCTTAATGCTAGTTTACAAGCTATCTACCCACAAGATACTGCTTAATGCTAGTTTAAGAGCTATCTACTTGCAAGATACTACTTAGTGCTAGTTTACAAGCTATCTACCCGCAAGATACTGCTTGGTGCTAGTTTATGAGCTATCTACCCACAATATACTGCTTGGTGCTAGTTTACAAGCTATCTACCCACAAGATACTGCTTAATGCTAGTTTAAGAGCTATCTACTTGCAAGATACTACTTAGTGCTAGTTTACAAGCTATCTACCCGCAAGATACTGCTTGGTGCTAGTTTATGAGCTATCTACCCGCAAGATACTGCTTGGTGCTAGTTTACGAGCTATCTACTTGCAAGATACTGCTTAATGCTAGTTTACAAGCTATCTACCCACAAGATACTGCTTAATGCTAGTTTACGAGCTATCTACTTGCAAGATACTACTTAGTGCTAGTTTACAAGCTATCTACCTGCAAGATACTGCTTGGTGCTAGTTTATGAGCTATCTACCCACAATATACTGCTTGGTGCTAGTTTACGAGCTATCTACCCTCAATATACTGCTTAATGCTAGTTTACAAGCTATCTACTTGCAAGATACTGCTTAGTGCTAGTTTATGAGCTATCTACTCACAATATACTGCTTGGTGCTAGTTTACGAGCTATCTACCCACAATATACTGCTTGGTGCTAGTTTATGAGCTATCTACCCACAATATACTGCTTGGTGCTAGTTTACGAGCTATCTACTTGCAAGATACTGCTTAGTGCTAGTTTACAAGCTATCTACCCGCAAGATACTGCTTGGTGCTAGTTTATGAGCTATCTACCCGCAAGATACTGCTTTGTGCTAGTTTACGAGCTATCTACCCGCAAGATACTGCTTGGTGATAGTTTATGAGCTATCTACCCACAATATACTGATTGGTGCTAGTTTACGAGCTATCTACTTGCAAGATACTGCTTAGTGCCAGTTTACAAGCTATCTACCCGCAAGATACTGCTTGGTGCTAGTTTATGAGCTATCTACCCACAAGATACTGCTTGGTGCTAGTTTATGAGCTATCTACTTGCAAGATACTGCTTAGTGCTAGTTTACGAGCTATCTACCCTCAAGATACTGCTTGGTGCTAGTTTATGAGCTATCTACCCACAATATACTGCTTGGTGCTAGTTTATGAGCTATCTACCCACAAGATACTGCTTAGTGCTAGTTTACAAGCTATCTACTTGCAAGATACTGCTTAGTGCTAGTTTACAAGCTATCTACCCGCAAGATACTGCTTGGTGCTAGTTTATGAGCTATCTACCCACAATATACTGCTTGGTGCTAGTTTATGAGCTATCTACCCACAAGATACTGCTTAGTGCTAGTTTACAAGCTATCTACCCGCAAGATACTGCTTAGTGCTAGTTTACAAGCTATCTACCCGCAAGATACTGCTTGGTGCTAGTTTATGAGCTATCTACTAGCAAGATAATGCTTAGTGCAGAGGTAACACATAACTTGAAATCTTGCAATCTCTTAGCTTGTTCCAAATATAACAAATACAAACTTGAAATATTTGTGATTGTTTCCAATAATAATTACTCATAACACTTTGTTGGAACTATTAATTAGGTAAAATAAGTGCTTAGGGAGTAAAACTAATAATAACTAATGAGTTAGCAGCTTTTTATTTGTTGCAGAAAACAATATTCACCGTCATTTAGTGCCTTCATTGTCTACATTTGAGTAGTAATAACTCTGGTATTTTCGTATACACACATGTTTTACACGTGGATTCTTGTGACCCCACAGACTGCAATAAACTGTCATAAAACAAGTTCTGAAGTTTTATTAAGAAAACACATCCTTTTCTTCAAATTAGTGGAATTAATAAACTATTGATTGGGTTCAGAGCATAGCATGTGATGATAATTCTGTAATATTCCTGTTTATTATTTTTATGAGTGCTATGATTATACCTCCTTGAATGTTTTAGTTATTTTCTAAAATAATTTGCACTTTTGAAATATGGATAATAACTAAATATGGCGTAGTTGACTAACGCGCTAGTCGTGTTGAGCTCGACTGCTGAGGACGGGGAGATCGAGGTTCGAATCTCGGTCGGGTGAACTTGGGGTAGTATTTCCTACATGGTTTTCCACTCTCCCTCCACGCAAATGCGGGTTCACTTCCTCTAATTCAACCTTCCCAGTTCCTAATCCATTAGCGTAATTAGTACTTAGAGCGTATAATCCGAATGGGTAGTAAGACGCGGTGCTAGATAATAATAACTAAATAAAAATTGTCACCACTAATCTTGATTCAGTAAATCGAAGAGAAGAAAAAGAAGTCTTCAATACATACCAGGAAAACTATGACAGGTATACAGAATAGCATCAACATATACAGCAGGTATACAGAATAGCATCAACATATACAGCAGGTCTACAGAATAGCATCAACATATACAGCAGGTATACAGAATAACATCAACATATACAGCAGGTCTACAGAATAGCATCAACACAACATAGCAGGTCCACAGCACAGTGGACTAGTTCACAATGTGTATATAAATAGGTATATATAAAAAGTGTATTTAAAAGCAAGCTCTATGTCGTAAATGTTTTATTTGGCTAATTCATGAAAGTATGTTACAAACATTGTAAGAGAATCACTTGAGAGCATCCTGCGCTTGCCGTCGTATTTCCTGGGCCATGGCCTGCAGTTCCAGGTCACCAGCTTGTAGTCCGCGGTCTGCGTCTCCAGTTTGTGAACAATATTTCTTAGCTGGGAGTTGGCAGCCATGAAGCTTTTGACTCGCACAAACACAGCCTCCAGGTCAGTCAAGTCCTCGGCTGAAACAAGAACC
Organism: Timema cristinae; assembly: GCA_039000515.1. NCBI lineage: Eukaryota > Metazoa > Arthropoda > Insecta > Phasmatodea > Timematidae > Timema > Timema cristinae. The sequence continues at coordinate 8,236 of JBCFYV010003502.1, forward strand.
AGGGTCACTGGAGTCTGGGACCTCAGCAGGAGTGATACCTCACTCAATCAGAACCAAAGAAGGAACGCTACCAGAAGTGGGGCCATGCAGCTGAGAAAAGACCACATCATCTTGAGGAGCGTTAATCAAGTCTTCTAACAGCTGCTCTACGGTTGGAGCCTTTGGTCTCGGGGGCAGGTTAGCTTTCTTCTTGAACATGTTGGCCGTCGCTTGGACGACGACAGCTCACACATCACAAAGAGCTCTGCCAACAAGTAATTTCTACAATCAGTACAATAGTTTACAAAATTTGCCATGATAAAAAAAACTTGTTGTTTGGAACTAGCAGCGCAAACTAGAACACTTTCATAGTCGATGAGCACAACTTAATACTTTCATTTAAACTACAATAACTTACAACAGTTTTAGAATCAGATAATTTATTTTGAGCACATACCTGGGCCCATAACCTGTAAAAATTCAAAGAATAATTAAATCGCAAGAACTAGTTTATTATATTGATATACATTTTAAGCATCACAACGGTGAATATTTTGGTTAACAGCAACATAGAACAACACAATGACGACAGGATCTAGGATCTACTAAACTGAGTTGGATACAGGATCTAGGATTAACATATCAGAATAAGGTTCACACAAGTCTTTGGCGAGTGATTGGTCATTGTTCTGTTATTTTAACAGACTGTACCTGTGAGTCACCGTATGAGCAACCGATATTGTGTCGGTCACTCAGTCACAATCCAGTGTGCTCAGCTGTCTAGCAAGCATATTGCAATACACTGATCAATGATACATTCGAGTTCTAGTCACTGGGAGTGTTGACGGTCAGTGATTTATCGCCCATCTCTAATTCTTATACACGAGTTACATTTGCTCGAAAACCCTTATGATGTGCCCTGCATACAAGTCCAGGCCACACATGTGCAGAATACATATCATTGGGAAAACTTGCTTAGTTCAATTAAGTTGAATATGTTTAAAAGAAACCACCCGATTACACTAACTGAACAATTATTATTCAACTGAGATTCTACGGAAACTGAGGCCCTGATATGTGGTAATCATCTATTACCAAATACACTCTTACTATTACAGACTGAGTGAAGTAAATAGATATGTAAACAAACATTCAATTATGTGATAATTTAGTAAGACAGAGAACTTTCACTTTTACAAGTGTGAAGTGAAATACGCAGATACGTTTGGTATATTATTTGCTGGCGCTGTACCACATCTAACAAAACATTTTCAGATGTAATATTACTCCCATGTCAAGGCCAAAAGGGAGATGAGCCCAAATTAATAAATATTCATAGAAAATAGGGACGAGTTGTGAAATCACAACCTGCTCCTCTGACGTCACATTCACAACCCGTTCCTGACAGACCAAAGGAGCTGTTCCTTTTTGTCACTGCTCCACGGATCAAATACACGTTGTAACAGGTCTAAAGTAACCTTGTTCTGTTATACTCCCGAGATTTTTGGAGCAGTCGTACAGTAGAAAGGAAGTGGATTCTTTGCGTTCTTGTCATAGCGCCGAGATCAAGTCCAGCGCAACCTTATCTCTTATAGGCCTAGTTTAGAGTTGGTTTGGGGAGTCACAAATGAGCTTTGAAGAGGAACGCTTTTGTAGTACAAAACAATTATTTCCACAATACAAGCACAGTATGTAATATATTCCCACAATAAATTGTTATGTTGATGAGTGACATTGAAGGGCCCCACTTGATCAAAAGATTTAAGGCAAGGGTCAGCAATATGACTGATTTTATTTAGCAAACAAACAATTTGTTCAAAAAATTGACTTAGATAATTACTAATTAGAAAATGTAAACGTGAACTTTTTTTGTCCTACTTTTTTTCAAATTAGCCAAACATTTTTTTAAAACACATAAAGCCCACGATATCAAAAAGGTTGCCAGCCTTTGGTCTCTGGCTTCACTCTTGTGCTAGAATGGACTGCCGATGACGGGGAGATTGAGGTTCGATTCCAGTGCAATGAGGGTGATTTTTCCTAAACGTTTTCAACTCTCATTCCAAACAAATGTGGGTGCACTTTCTCTATAATCAACCATCTTCATCCCTAACACATTGGCGTAATTGGCATAAATGCGTATAACCCAACGGGCAGTACACTTGATGCTCAAGAAAACTACCCTTGGAGTAGGTACGAATTCTGTAACTGGGACAGAAAGGAACAGGTCTAGTAGTGGTGAAGCAGTAACAGATTGCTCCTGCTCCACCAAAGGAGCAGTTTTTCCCATCCATAAGAGAAAATATGTATACTTGGTTACTTACACTTTACAGAGTTAGAGGTCAATGATAAATATAAGTAATCATTGAAAAAAAAACTAATTTCCATAGATAATAACATAGATTGAAATCTCAAAATTTGTATCAAGCCTCAACACCGTTACCAGTGCTAGCCGTGGTTAAAATAGGTACTAAAAATAAATCTGGCTAAATAATTATTCATTATTTAAATTTAAAAGTAAAGGCACTATGTCTAGTCAATATTCACTTCATTCACAAATACGTGGTTGATTATGCAGTGCGAGGAGTTGTTCACAAGTAGTCTTACCAAAGTTGCAAATTACTAAATTCTATTAACCATTAGGTGTTTCAAAGCTTGTTTAATAATATAATAACAATAATTAAATACAAACTAAAGAGAGTAAAATAGTTACATTATTTAAACTCTGATAATATATCACTAGTTGACTCTGATTAGATGGTTAAAAATAATCTGAAACAATACACCAACTTATTTTATTATAATTATTAATATTTGAATACAAAAATAGTTTGAAAGAAATGTGGTCGTAAATGAAATATAAAAGTCAGTAATTTTTATTACAGAAGGTGTGAATTAATTGAGTTTATTATACTATGAAAGTAGCGTTTTAGACCATGAGGCCACCAAAGTGTTTAAGAGGTGTATTGAAAGTTAAAAAAAAAAGTTTAGGGACCTGACGCAAATCGTAAAGTTTATTTAAAAAATAAAATCCCTCATTCTTTAAAATAAGATTTAAAGTCATCTTAGCTAGTAATTTTCAAATAGTCGCATAAGTGGTTTTATAGTCTAAAGGGGCGTTTACACAGTATGATTTTTCGTGCTAGATGTCTAGCATGCTTCTAATCTGCGCGCATGCTAGTTATCACGCAGGCTGACTCGCATACCAGATGTGTTTACACGGGATGATAAAATAGCAAGGGACTTTGTTTAGTTAGTGTGGTTGGTCATTAGTGATTAGTGCTTCTGATTAAACAGGACAAAATCGATATGGTTAGGGAAGCTGTCTGTGTTGTGGCTGAAATGGTTGCTAAAGACATATGCGAAGACCTCAAGAAACATAAAAGGAAGAAAAGAGCTTGGGTGAGAAAGTGGATCCAAAGAAGGTCTACATTGGGAGCATCATACACTTTATGTAAGGAACTAAAGGAAGAAGATCCATCATCTTATCACAATTTTTTCAGGCTCACAGGTGATGAGTTTCAATATCTGTTGCTAAAAATTGAATCAAAAATACAAAGAAAGAACACAACAATGAGAGAAGCCTTACCTGCTTCCATAAAACTGGAAGTTACTTTAAGGTATCTGTGCACGGGAGATTCCTTCGGTAGTTTATCCTACCTGTTTCGTGTTCCGAAATGCACTATCTCCTGTTTCGTTCCAGAAGTATGCAAGGCAATCTATGAAGGTCTCCAGGACTTCATTAAGGTATTTACAGCATACTTACTTAAATAAATTAAGTGTATGATTACTAGTACTTTAATAAATTATATATACTGTAGTTTGCTCTAGCCACTGAAAAACTAAAATATGTATTACTTAAGAATGTCAGATACAGTAAAACTTATAAAAACATCAAATGTACCAACTATGATTATATTTTTTGTTTATTATTATATCTTAAATTAAAAGGAAACACGTAGGAAATTATAGCATACACAGTACTCGGTACTCTAACTACTATACATTACTACACTATTACAAAATTTTACTGTACCAGTTGAGGTTAGGTCGTTGTTAATTATAAGCTTAAGGGGAACATAAAGAAGAAATTATAGTGTCTATAGTACTGTCACTGTTGGTGGGTGATGGGTCGCGTGGTTGGCTTGGTGTCTGTTCTGACATCTGCTTAACATTAGAAGATGCATTTCCCATTGAGTAGTGCGGTGAGCCACTTGACCATGAAGAATTGTCACAGGTAGAAGGCCAAATGTGTGTATTGTAGTGTTGAGGAAACGGTGATGCACGTGAAGTGTGGGGGCGTTCAATTTGTGCCAGATGAGAAGCAGGAGGTTGTGTTGGATGATTATAATTACGTGTATTGTATTCATGTGCAATTCTCTCCTCCGAAATCATGGTCTGAAACTTCAGTTGCAGCTCAAGAGCTCTACCCACATCCATGTTGTTCAACTGTACGGCCAAACTTTTTGCCCACAAGTCAAATTCCGTTTCTTTGAAAGTAGCGGCAGTAGCAGATATAGCTTGCAATTTTGAAAGGGCTTGTTGAACATGAGGGGGTGGGTTTTGGGAAGAAGCACTTTTGCGCTTCTTATGTAATGTGACTGGGCGTGCCTGTGATGGTATTGGAACACTGTCACATTCCACATTCTCTTCCACTGATGGTGGATCGTCATACTCCTCTCCAATATTGGTGTCGTCCTGCCGCGAAGACACGCTGTGTTCTGCTTTTCTTTTCTAAATAAAAAAGGTAGATTATCTGTTGTAATGTGACTGTTCGGAGTAGTAACATGTTATATATTTGACAATTAACAGCAGTTGTCTCCATATCAAGGGCAGGCTTCATGCATGATGACAGTTAAGTTATTTCCCGATTGAATTAATTTTTTTATTAGATTAAAATATTAATAAATAATTTCAATATAAATTATTGATACTTTTCCCATAATCAATTGATACAATGAAGAGTCCTTTTCCAGCACCTGTACTAACAACACTTCATTCTACGTACATAGCCTGGAAATTCATAAATAAAATCGGGACTAAATTTAATGTGATCCTGCATGAAGAGTGTCCTTAATGGTTAAGTTAAAGTTTTTAAGATGTGTGTAAATTTATAGAACTACACATCAGCTATTATTATTTATAGGTGCATTTTTATAGCTGTTTATCATTATAAGTAGCATCATAACACATTTAATTGTTATTTCTGTATATTTCTGTTCAGTGCCCAAGTACTAAAGAAGAGTGGAGAGCAATTGAGGAAGGATTTCGTGTCAGATGGAATTTCCCCTCTTGTTATGGTAATCTGAATGGAAAACATGTGATAATCAAAGCACCAGCTCATTGTGGATCTGACTACTTCAACTACAAACAACGTAACAGTATAGTACTGCCTACACTAGTTGATCACGACTATTGTATTTCGTACATAGATGTTGGCGCTAAAGGACGCGCATCAGATGGAGGTGTATTTCGGAATACGACGCTATATGAAAGTATAGAAAGAGGAGAGTTGAATTTACCTGAAGGAGGGTTTTTTGTGGCTGATGAAGCTTTTCCTCTGCCTAGCTACATGATGAAGCCATATGCTCAAAAAGGTTTGAATATACCAAAGAGGATATACAACTACCGACTCTCAAGAGCCCGTAGGATTGTGGAAAACGCATTTGGGATATTGTTGAGTCGTTTTCGTATTTATCGCAGCCCCTTAGAGGTTAAGACAGAATCAGTAGCTTTGATTGTAAAAGCTTCATGTGCTCTACATAACTGGCTTCGCAAATTAAATCCCTCCTACATCAGCCAGGGGTTGGTTTATGCTGAGCATGTGGATGTCTGCAGATTTGTCCCTGGATCATGGAGGAAGTTACCAGAAGGAGCTATGCGTGCTATTCCAGCGACACGGCACCGTCATCCCACAACCGTAGCTGCACAAAGGCGCGAAGAATATTGCCATTATTTCAACACAAATGGCTCAGTCCCTTGGCAAAAGGACATGCTGAACCCTTGTACTGCAGCAATTTGAGTACCGTATTCAAACATTCGTAATCATTATTGAAGCAACTCTATACATTTTGCAATTAAGTGTATATTTTATGTTTACAGGCCTATGTGTGTTGTGTGTTTGTACAAACAATTTGTATACAAACAGTGAAGATAAATTTGAATATAATATATATCTGTAAAGACATTGTTTGTGTATGCACCCATGTACAGTGCATGTGCATGTCAGCATTTTTGTTTAAATAACAATGCATATTATGTTATCATAATAAATTTAACAAGCCACTAAAATAAAACTCATACTTACTAGGTTGCTTTCCGTGTTTTGAATGGCAAGCCGGCGCAAAAACCCGTCGACTGTAGTAAACCACATCACACTTGGTTTGTAAACTGAATCTCCACTGCACCCTGACGCTGTACTTGAACGGATTTTCACCGCTTCATGCCAGTACTGTGAGCGAATATTTTTTATTTTCAATTTGCACTCTTTAACCCCAAAATCATGTAATCCCATTTCAGAAACTATTCTATTAACTGCTTCATTTCGCAGCGTCTTATTTCTGTAGTTAACGCTGGTACTATCCCACAAAACAGACTCACTACCATACAAATTGACAAAATTCATGACAGTATCATCACTCCAATGGCGCGCCATGTTAAAAACCGTCGTACGTACACCAACTAGCACGACTGACTCGCACGAAAATCAAACACTGTTTGATCGCCGCCTTCGAGCATGCTAGGACCTGTCTAGCATGCTAACTACCACTGCACGTGCTACTCCTTTGCGACTTAGCATGCTTGCCAGACATCTAGCACGAAAAATCATACCGTGTAAACGCCCCTTAACTTGCTACTTTTGTTTTAGGCTACCGCTGACGGTACGATATAATAAAAGACAAAGTTTGTTTCCGCCATCTTTAAAAAGAGAAAATAAAGGATTAAAAATGTGTTTACATCGTCTCAGAAAGAACAATTTTCCCATCTGCTCCTAACTAAGCAATTGTGTTTGTGAGGCTTAGAATTGGTCTCAGAAGTCGACGCGAAAAAAACTAGTTATTAGCCAACTTAATCTTTGTTAAAATTAAATGTTTTCGTACAATATATAATATGTGTTTTAATACTAAAATTGAGGCTGTTATTCTATTAACTAAGTTAAATAATAATTCATTTTACGAAATATGCTGATTATTTAAGTTATTATTTTGGTGTTTGTTGATTAAACTATTATTATTATTTGTGAGATACAGTGTTGCCAACTCTACGATCTGGATACTACTTTTGATAAAATTTCATCACCTGTACAATCCAATTTTAGGATATTTTCTAAAAGTAATGTCCTGTGGCTCTGCTATAAAGTAACAAATTTTATTAAAATCTTTGGGCTATCAATATAATGTCAGAAAGTAGTATCCTACCGGTCAAAATACAATCCATTTCAGGTCCATGTACTATCGCTATAAAATTGGCAATCCTGGTGAGAGTGTTCATTGCGTATCTGTTAAAACAGTCGAGCAACACAACACAGTTTTACGCGGGAATTCGCGCGTCTCCGTTAATTTTTGGAATCGCTGGTCACATTTTGTTTAATTATTATTGAATAATTAATTGTTCTCTCTGTTTGACACAAAATATAGTTATAAAACTGTAGAAATGCCGGTTGCAAGGCAGAGTCTTTGGTCGGAGCAATTACAGTTAAAGTATGTTATTAAGTACATTTAAACTGATATAATTTTGGTTCCAGACAGTCATTCAAAGGTTGAATTTTAGACAAATAGTTGTTTGTTTAGTGATAAATAAGTCGTGACTTATATCTGGATCTAATTTATATTATAATAATTATCTGTTTAGTTTCTTTGATTAATGTGTCTACACATTCAAAGGAAAAGATAAGATATAAGTTTGGTAAATGAGGATAGGGTTCTTAAGATCAATGGATTTGCCACAGACCTATGTTTCAGTGTTTTAGGCTATGACTTTGCTGGGACTGTTGAGTTTGGCAGCACTGATGTGTAACTTGTTAGGGACGGTATTAAATGTTAGCACATGTTTCAGGTTTGCAGCCCTGGAAGAGGAAGTGAGTGAGGAACTCCTCACTAGAAAAGGTCTAGGAGTGAAGCTAGTCGGACTTCTCCAAGACCTCGATATTCCCAACTCTGTGCTAGAGGGTATCCGGGAGCTACAAAACAATCTCGACCAACAGCGGCTGTCACAGGTAACACTGGGTCATTCACACTCTGAACTTCCAACAGCGGCTGTCACAGGTAACACCGGGTCATTCACACTCTACTTTTATTATGGGTTCAGAGCCATCATAATTATAAGATGAGCTTAACCACACCCCAGAACAGTAATTTAACACTCGACTGAATTTGTGAAGGTCATAATGAATGGATTATTAGAGAAAATGTTAACACTTTGTTACTTTTACTATTTCATATTATTCCTGAATATTTTTACTTCCCCTATTGTTAATATCTTTTCCCCTGAGATTCTGATTCAAATTTGAGATTCAAAGGTAAAATGACGCTTCAGATTCGAGATTTCTAAAATAGTGGATTCGACTCAACTCTCAATCCAGATGAATAACTTGGCCTAACCCTTATTAAAAGTCTCTTATCCCTCAACCGAATGCAGGATTATTATTCTTACTAAAACTAGAGCTAAGTCAAATCCACTTTTACCAATCCTACTCTTCCTTCAAATCCTGAACCCAAATCTTGGGATGATTTTGAATACAAGAGGAAATCTACGCCCAGTAAAAATAAAATACAAATAGTAACTAAACGTTAACATTCTTCCTTATAGTCCATTCATTTTAACAAACATACATTCAGTTAAGTGTTAAATTACTGGTCTGGGGCCTGGTTGTTGAGTTCATCCTATAATTATAATTTGTTCTGAACCACTAATAAGCAGTGTTAGAGCACTAAAACAAATTACACTTAAAAAATTGAAAACAAATTTTGTTTTAAGGATTTGCACCTCGAAGATGAAATGGTCCCAGATCCTTGAATCTTGAATATCCTTAAGGATTCGAGGGCCCATCCTTGATTAAAACTTTTTTTAGCACCACGTCTCACTGCCCGTTTGGGCTAAACACTGATCTAATAGTTAAGCTAATGGTTTTAGGGAGGTTATCTTTATAGGTAGTGCACCCACGTTTGCGTGGAGAGAGAGAGATTGAAAACCCACCCTAAGTACAGCTGACAAAGTTTCAAACCCTCATCTTCCTGTCATAAGTCTAGTCTTAACACGAGAGTGACACCTTAGACCATGTTGCCATTGAAGCAGGTCCTAATTCAAACTAATCTACAAGTTAGTTGGTGGTAGGACCACATTAGACTAGACTACCACTGATGGGGAGATCGAGGTTCAAATCTCAATCGGGTGTACTGGGGGTGGTTTTTCTTAAATAGAGAACTGGGTCACGAAAGTCACAGAAAAGTCATGAATTGCAAAAAAGGTCACGAAAGTCACAAATTTTCAACATTTTAGTCATAAAGTGTCAAAAATATTTTGGTTTTAATTTCCTGCACATCGTAACAACATGAACACGTCATAAGTCACAGCACCCACTACCCATGATGCCATGCGCTAGCCGCACGTTGCCCGATTGTTTTTACCATGATACCAAGGACAAGGTTAAGGTTCGAAATCTAGTTCAGGTTTAATGTTGCGTGTGGGTACATTATGCCTATGTATGCAATATATAATATATTCAAGTGTTTACCGAGGAATTTTGCGGTCAAAGGTCACCAAAAAGTCACTAATTTTGTTTCTCCAACTCAGTAAACACCCTGAGATCTAGATACATAAATATTGATTATCTTTTGTGTTTATTTCATTTATTTGCAATATAATGTTTACCCATGCTGCGGTGTCTAATATCATCGTCTCGTGTAGAAATTCAATTGTTTATTTGAAAATTTGGTTTATTATCACACAAAAGGCTAGGTTAAGCTAGGTTGGGCAGGGACCCAAATAATATCATACAAAAATTATGGAAGGTTCGGAATTTAAGGCTTATATAAAAATAATTTATAAAAATATTTATGGTCCCTTATTTTATTGAGATCCTTGTGGCTCATGAGTGAGTGTGAGCAAGTTTTGTAATCAGGCTGCAGTTTTGTTAGATCTTTCATGATATCAAGATGGCTACCAGCTTTTGATAACAGATGATGAACTGTACTAAATCAATCAACCATATTAAAGTACTGAAAAAAATAAAAATACTTGTATTAAAGAATTTTAAGATTTCAGAAGCAGGCAATTAAAATAAAAAGTAGAACAAAATATGGATATCCACCGTACATAAACATAAACAAGCATGGCTTGGTCCATGGGAACAAGCCATTTTTGGCAATTTGAATATTTTAAATTTATGACTGCTCTAAACTGTTCTAAATTTTCTAAAGATGTGGAAAATTTTAAACAAAGATTCATAAAAATTACTTTCCAAGTCATTCTACTTGCAATCAAACAAGACTACTTTGTTAAACTAATATTATTTTTTGTAGAAAGAGGGTGTGTCAGGTCACAATATTAAAATGTGATGGTAAGACTCGTTAGGGGAGTGGGAAATACTTAGAAATATAATAAATTGTGTTAAAATCTGTAGTGACCATTTCATACTTTTTTATATTGGTAATATTTTTATTTTAGATGTGATATTTTCGTTGGCTCATTTAACAGTTTCTGTGGCTCACCAATTTTATGAATTTTACCTATGGCTCATCAGAAATACGGCCTGGCCCACTGAGGGACCACTAGTGTAAACGATAAAAACACAGTGGTGTCTGATTTGCAAGAGTTGAGATTGCTTCGGAAAAAAGGTGAAATGTGGTCGTTGGGGGCAGTTATTGTTTGAAATATGGTTTGAGGTGTATTACATATTTTCAAGTGAGAAACATGGCCGACAGGTATCCTGCCACATATTTTATTTTGGTTCCTATTTGTTCCACTGTCTTTTTTACTTGGTAAAATATATTATATAATAGGAATATTTAATTTTTGAAAATAAAGATGTCCTCTTGACAACATTACAACTATGCTGTTACACATATGCAGTTGTTGCGCTGTCTTGTTGACAACATTACAACTCCCGTCATTAAATTAGGGGTCACAAAACTTGGAGAAGTTATATTGTTGCTAACGCAGGAAATGAATGTCTTTGTCACGAGAAACATGGGGACTGATCCCAGGTGCCTCTACTCACGCTGATTGTCAGTATAGTAGGTCCCAGATGTGAAGCTCTACTCACGCTGATTGTCAGTATAGTAGGTCCCAGATGTGAAGCTCTACTCACTGATTGTCAGTATAGTAGGTCCCAGGTGTGATGCTCTACTCACAAGCTAATATTGTTATCAGTTACAGTTCATGGAAAGAGTGGGAGAGTTGCTGAAGCTGGCCAGCACAAACTCTGTGTCCCCTGGTAGTATCTGCAAGTCCCTAGTGCAAGGGACTCCCTGTTCTGTACCGATATCAACTCGTAACTCTCCTAATGTCAGTGACATCATTGACCCAGGACCTTCAACATCACGTAAGTTCTTTATGAATGAGCCGTTCCTATACCTTGTATCTAAACTATTGTCTCTAGCTTATAGAGGTGGTATGTTATCTCTAGTTGATAGAGCTGGTATGTTGCTATCTGGTTGATAGAGGTGGTATGTTGCTATCTGGTTGATAGAGGTGGTATGTTGCTATCTCTGGTTGATGTGGTATGTTGCAGATGTCTACGCTCGTAAGAAACCATCGGTGCCTCGCCAGATAAGTCTGGACTCTATGTTCAGTCGGAGAGTATCCAAGAGGAGGAACAATAACATTGCAGACTCACCCAAAAAGCTTGTTAAAACAGCTAAAAGAGACCATAGCGAGAAAGAATATATTGACTCGCCCAACAACCTTGTCACGTCACCTACAAGAGACCATAGTGAGAAAGAATATATTGACTCGCCCAACAATCTTGTCACGTCACCTACAAGAGACCATAGCGAGAAAGAATATATTGACTCAACCAACAAGCTCACCAAGCCGCCTATAAGTAACCACAGCGAGAAGGAATATATTGACTCGCCCAACAATCTTGTCACGTCACCTACAGGTGACCATAGCGAGAAAGAATATATTGACTCGACCAACAATCTTGTCATGTCACCTACAAGAGACCATAGCGAGAAAGAATATATTGACTCAACCAACAAGCTCACCAAGCCGCCTATAAGTAACCACAGCGAGAAGGAATATATTGACTTGCTCAATAATCTTGTCACGTCACCTACAAGAGACCATAGCAAGAAAGAATATATTGACTCGCCCAACAATCTTGTCACGTCACCTACAAGAGACCATTTCAAGAAAGAATATATTGACTCGCCCAACAATCTTGCCACGTCACCTACAGGTGACCATTGCGAGAAAGAATATATTGACTCGCCCAACAATCTTGTCACGTCACCTATAGGTGACCATTGCGAGAAAGAATATATTGACTCGCCCAACAATCTTGTCACGTCACCTACAGGTGACCATTGCGAGAAAGAATATATTGACTCGCCCAACAATCTTGTCACGTCACCTACAAGTGACCATTGCGAGAAAGAATATATTGACTCGCCCAACAATCTTGTCACGTCACCTACAGGTGACCATTGCGAGAAAGAATATATTGACTCAGCCAACAAGCTCGCCAAGTCGCCTACAAGTGACCGCAGCAAGAAGGAATATGTTGACTCGCTCGCCAAGTCGCCTACAAGTGTCTGTAGTGAGAAGATGTGTAGAGAATCTGACAATAACAATGCAGCGAGCCTGATAGAACACAAGCCTGTAATTAAGACCCCCACAGAGGCTGGCGAGTCTGAGGGTGGTGAGAGAGAAGATGAGTTCAAAGTAAACGGTTGTATTAAAGAGGAATTGAACGGGAAGGAAGTGAAAGCTGAAACAAAAGAAGACGGAGTTAAGTCGGAAGTGAGAGACTGGAGTATCGCGTGGAAGAGCTTGAAGTGTGAGGATGTAACGCAGGCAGACAAGAGAGTAAAACTCTCTCACGGTGACCTCAAGAAGCCCTCCAAGAAGAGTGGCAGTGCCCCAAATAAGGAGCACGCCTCGCGCTGCTCTGTGTGTTCCCAGTTACTGAACAGTCCGGAGCTCCACATGTACCAGGGACATCCTAACAACGCGGTGGAGGAGTTTGTGGCCCTCACAGATCCTAGACTGTCCCTGTTCACGGGTCAGGAAGATAACATCACAGAGGAGGACGCTGTCCCACAAAACAAGATTACCCATTACAGGTCGGGGCCCCAGGGGAATATTGTTATGCATCTCATGTTTCATAATGTTAGACGTATTTGAAAGAAGGTACGTAAAGTTGGATAGAGACGTATAAAAGGGAACAAATACAATATGGCTGTTACAATGATATGTTATATGTTTCTATCCAACTTGCTGTACCTTCTTTCAAATATAACAAATTGTACCTTTAAAGATATAGTATAATCAACCAATTAATATATGTTGTTATAATTCTACCCTACCTTTTCCCTCAAAAATATATTTAATGTATTGGTTGATGTGTGAATTGCAGTGTGTACGACAAAGAGGGTCATTTGTGTCCGTTTGACTCCGGCCTCATTGAGGAAAACAAGCTCTTGTACTTCTCGGGGTATGTCAAGGCTATCTACGAGGAAAGTTCTCATCCTGAAGGTGAGTTTGACCTCTCACATCATCTACATGATAACGCTACAACAGTTACTACTGTTATTTCACAATCCCTCAAATAACCAGGGATCATAGACAGAGTCTGTGCTGGGCTCTGCGAGCTTGGGTTTTCATTCGAGTCGAGCATTTCAAAAGTAAAATATATTTAAAATGCCACTAGTAAAAACAAACATAAAATGCAAATACCACATCTTTAAAATATGAGATTTTAAAAATATATGAAAACACAGTCATGTTCTTGAAATAAGAGTGACGCTAATTTTTATAAATAGGTCAAATACTTTTGAAAAAAAGATTTAAAAAATGAAAATATATTTGTTTTTAAAATAGAAATAAAATCTAGTAGAAATATATAGTAAGAGAGTGTAGAAACGCTGTACAGTGATGTAAAGTAAGTGATAGTAAAGGAAGAGTTAGGTTGGGTCTAGATACGAACAAACACTTCTCTCTTAATGTCTTCTTAAAAGTTCCCATAAAAATGTGCATAGTTATATTTCCAAAGTAACAAAAAAAAATTATAATCATACCTCGTATAGTTTCTGAAAAAAATGTACCTGAATACATTTATTTTAAAATAATAATATAATGTTGCATATCAAGGTAAAGAGGAAACTGTGAAGAAAAATTAAAAAATATTCTTTTTTAATTTTTTTATGAGTGACTCCCATAAAATTATTAAGAATCTATTGTAACTTTTTCTTTAGTATCACAGTTAAAATCCTACTTACAGACTAAGCCAGACTCATGCAGTGAGAATATATTCAAGTAAATTTATGAAGATAAATTTGTCAATGTTTTTCCGAATTGCTATACAAGCTTTAAAAAAAATGTTGTCGTTGCCAATCACCAGCTGTGAGGCGGAGCAATCCTTCTCCAGAATGACCTTTGTAGGAAACAAATATGGGACACAAAGACGAATGAAAGATTAAATTATTTATCAATTCTTTCCATAAACTGTGATTTAACCAAAGAATTACATTGTGATGATCAAATAAGAGAATTTGCAGCACAAAAATGCACAAGAATTACTCTTAATCTTTAAATGTCTTTATTGCATTAAAGATACTTACATTATATAACTTCTAGAATGTCTTATTTGTTTGTGATCTTTATTATGCACACAATATTGTTTTCCATCAGAACTATATACAAAAGTTTGTATATCTATTATCCAAGTTCATCAAATCCAATAAAAAAAGTTCTTCAATGTCTGTTGCCTATCATTTTTCTTCTTTAAAAAAGGGTACAAAAAACCAGTTTTTTGACAAAATGGTGAATGAGTCACAGCAGCTAACTGAAACGTTGGTTATTTTGGTTAGTTGGGCAGGCCCCCCCCAAACAGTGTTAGCCCAAGGCCTCTAAAGTTAATAGAATTAATTTTGTTAAATTTGAAATAAAAAGGAACCTAATTCGTCATTGTGGGACAAATGTGGTGTCGAGTCCATCGCAATTGAGTAGTACTTTGCATCGTCACTATTTATTTCACCTATAATTGTTTTTATTGTTTTCCCATAATCTCTATTATTTGTTCATAAACTGTTTGCTTTGGTCGCAGTTCTCGATGTTGGATGTGTTCGAGCATGAATAGATCAAACTATGCTAGTAATTCTAGAGCCCCCATAAAACTACCATTGTGCAGAGAACTGAATATTTCCTCGTGACCTCTGAATACTAAGCCCCTTACACTTAAATATTTCACCGCTGCAATAACACTTTCTAGGACAGTGTGGTAATAGTCTGTATCTTTAGTTAGCGTCTCTTGCAACTGCTTGTCAATAACAAACTTATTTTCTTTATGTGTTAACCATACTAACATGTTCATTAGAATCTCCGTGACTTCCTAAACAAGGTCCTTTATGTTTCCAGTCAAAGAATCCAGTTGTGGATTGAGAAGGGATTTTAGAGAAAAGTTTGCAGGCTAGACAAAAAACACCATACTGGTAGAATAGCGCAACCAAGATCTTTCTAGTAATTACCATACTGGTAGAATAGCGCAACCTAGATCTTTCTATTAATTACCGTACTGGTAGAATAGTGCAACCAAGATCTTTCTAGTAATTACCATACTGGTAGAATAGCGCAACCTAGATCTTTCTATTAATTACCGTACTGGTAGAATAGCGCAACCAAGATCTTTCTATTAATTACCATTTTAATTTATTTTGTAAAGTACTTATTTGAAAATGATCTTTTTTGTTCTTTGTAATCCCTGATTTGAACTGGATGTATATATTTTGGATCTTTATTTTGAAAATAAGTCATTTCTTGTGAGAGACAGTGACTAGTAAAATTATCATTTAGCTTGTAGTCTACAACCCTACGTCAACGTATGTAGCAGGCAACTCTGTGAGCAACAGAGACTTCAGAGAGCTGGTCGTCATCCAGGCCTTGTATATTTGTGTCTGGTACTGAATGTTCGTCAACGTCAACATTGTTTTTAGAGGTTCTCGGTTGTGATTCTTGTTCTAGTAATTCTTCGTTATTGTTGTATACAATTTGTTGTTTTTCTGTTTCCCTTCTGTTAGTTATTCCCTCTTTCTCTTATTACTGCACCTTTATTGTTTAGATTCTCATTTTTATTTTCCAATACAAAAAATTTTTGAAATCTTGGGACATTTACTTCTCTCTTTTCTCTATTTAATAATTTTTTTTTTGTTCAGCTCTGCTTTTATATTTTCTACCAGACATTTTTTAGGTATTTATTTAATCTGAAAAGCAATAAAAAGTTTTTAGTAAAACAATCCACCACCGTATTAGGGCTGTGTAGGAATAGTCCACACTTATCCACTTTATTTGCTAGAAAACTGCATTGGCGTCTCCTTAAAGGCCGGAGGTCATTTTTGATGGAGTCTGAATTCTCTTAAAGTGTACACTGTACAGGTATTGTTGCCATGGAAACATTATTTTCATAAGTTGCCACCAGGTAGCTCTGAGTGTACTGTACTCTCTGAAATGTCTTATGGACCCTATGCACTTAAGGTATGCTTTTAGGCCATCAGAAACTTGTTTTATTAAGTTTTAGAAGTGTTTTATCAAGTGGAAAATTTCCACTTTAAAACTATGTCTATACCGCAATATATGTATAGATATGTAGAACATAGTTTTATAATGATTCCAGTAAAGACCAAACTCGTTTACTGTCAACGGTTTGTTGGTTTCATTAATATTTAACTTAAGCGGAACAAGGGATTGACCGTATCTCAGCTGCCGTGGTAACACCCTTAAGGTGTGCAAGTAAAGTGCACAAATACGGACTATTCAGAGACAGCCTCGGTTAATTGCCATTGTCAAGTAGAAGTAGGCAAACTTATAGCTTACGCTGCTTACTAGTGCCTACCGCGTACTTGAAATGAACAGTGTAGTTATTTTTATTATGGCTCATGGCAGATTTAATTTACGTGCCAACAAAAGATTTTTGGAGAATGATTTAACTTATATTTATTTAGTATTTAGTAAACTTACCAGTGAAGGATTGAAGCACCTGAACATTACACTTCACCGATATTCAACTGTACTGTGCTATACATAACCTCAAAAGTCAACTGTTGAGAGCTGCGATAAACTATCATGGCTTAGAGCCTTATAGGAGCAAGACTTGCACACCCATTCTGACGTTGCAACATTATTTGCATGATTGACAAATAACAAAGTATATTTTGACTTTACCGACTATCACCGTGATAGAAGCCAGAGCTGTATTTACTATTTACTGTCATTTAAAACATTGATATTTGATATCTTATTCAAATACAATAGTGTTGTGAACCATTTAAACTTTTATAAGTACGAACATTTTTTGTATATTTAATTCTTTCTTAAATCTTTTAGTCAAATTATTTTATTTTTATTTCATTATTTTTACCACAAGAGGGGGAGGGGCCTTGATTGACTGGGGCCCTGGGCTGCAGCCCATAAAGACCATGCCTAGATCTGTCCTGTCTATTAAGTCTCAATATAGCTCATGAAAAAGATAATAAATGATTTGCTATTCAAAATAATTTGTCACTTGTTAATCTATATACATAAAAATAAAAGTTCTGACTCACTGACTGACTCATTAACGCCCAGCTGAAACCCTTGTACCTAGAAAGCTGAAATTTTGCACAGGAGTTCCCTTTATGAATAAATAGTCATAACCCCCTGTGAATAACAACCTAAGTAGTTTTACCCTCAGTTTCCAAATTTTACAATAAGTGGCGTGCGAATCATTTAAAAAAAAAGAGTGAAAACGCAAACAAAGTCGCAGGCAACACCTAGTATAATATATTCCCGCAGTGATTGTTGAATGTCAGGGGTTGTGTGTTCCAGGAGGGGTCCCCACCAAGGACCTAGGACCTATCAACGTGTGGTGGCTCTCAGGGTTCGACGGAGGGGAACATCCTGTTGTAAGCTTCAGTACGGCCTATGGAGAATACGTTCTGATGGAGCCGAGCGCAGAGTACGCGCCGTACATAGAGGCAATGAAGGAAAAGTTGTTCCTCGGCAAACTGGTGATAGAGCTTCTTTCAGCTGAACCTGATACGACCTACGAGGATCTTTTGAACCAGCTTCAGGTAGTGATTGTTATATAACAGGGTGTCTACTGGGCCACGAAAGTCACAAAAAAAAAAAAAAAAAGTCACGAATTTTTTATATTTTGGTCATAAAGTCACGAAAATAATTTTAATTTAAGTTTCCCGCACATCGTAACAACGCGAATGTTTCAAAGATAGCGCTATCCACTACACGTGATGGCACGCGCCAGTCAGAAGTTGCCTGATTGTTTTGTTTGTGATTCCAATGACAAGGTTAACATTCACAATCTTGTATTAAATTTTAATGTGGCATGCTACTTGTCTCGTGGGGTGTGTGAGTGCATTATGCCATGTGTGTGTCTACAAATAATGGTTTTTGAGTGAATGAATTGGAATTCAGGTTTTGTAGATGATACGGGAAAATACCATGACATTCTCTACACAAACCGTGCGTTCATCTGTGTTGTGGATCTGGATCAATATGTAGGCGGCAATTATCAATTTTTTACGCTTTCAGTGATCCGACCGCAATTTGAAGGCGGTGTAAAATGTATATTATAATTTCAAATTAAATTTGGCAGCAAATAGCAATCGTTTTCGCAGTTAAATATGGCATATTTTTTATAAAATATAAATAATACTATTAGTGTTAATATTTGATCCTTGATGTAATTCATTTAATTTTAAAAACCATTCATTCAAAACAGTTGAAATTGCCAATTTTTAAAAATCATAATTTTTTTGGGGGCATTCAAAGATTTCATGTGTGAAGTTTAGGCTAATCTGTTAAAAGATGCCTGGTAAATGTTCGTTCAAAGAGTTTTGTCGACTGTTGAAGAAAATAGATACTCAAAGGGGTTGCGCCCTGTTGAAGATGACCAGTATAAGGCTTATTGTACTTTTTGTAAATCGAAATTTGATATAAGCCACAGTGGGTTGAATGGAGTGAAAATTCATGGAAAAGGTGAGAAGCATTTGGAACTAACCTCTGCCCTACTCCAAGGTAAGCAAAAAACGCTCAGCTTTATATCTTCTGAAAAAGTTGGATGTAAACAACCAGAACCGACAAAAGAATTATTACCTTCCACAAGTAGGCCTACTTCTGAAAATGATGTATATTTGGTTGCAGCTGCGTCTACATTAGTTGTTTCATCTTCCTCATCTCTTGGAGGACCTTGTAAATTTGGTGTAAATGATGATACCTTGAAAGCAGAAATTCTGTGGTCCATGAATAAGGTTATGACTCGTACTTCTGACAGAGGTTCATGTATTTCCAGTGATCTTTTCTCAATCAGGTTCCTGACAGTGTAATAGCACACAAGTTCAAAATGCAAAAAGACAAACATGGCTATTTGACAACCTTTGGTCTTGGCCCCTTCTTCCAAGAAAAACTCTCGGCGGAGTTAAAGAAGATTAATAGAATTGCCCAAAAAGGACAAATGGACATCATTGTCTGTTATTGGAACTCAAGTTTAAATGTGGTTTCGACCCGATAGTTTAACTCTTGTGTTTTTAGGGCATTCTACTGCAGCTGACCTCCTTGATTCCTTTACTTCAGGTGTGTCTGAATTAGGA